>JAXIVJ010007141.1:0-30000 GCA_036785665.1 Chirona hameri
CGAAAGGCCACTTAACACGCTCCCAAAGTCAATATTGAGGTCACCAGAGGTCATCAAGGGTCAGATTTTCAAGTTTTTAGGACTTCGCTTCGAACACCCCCAAGTATCTGGGAAACTATGATAGTTAGCAACAAACGGAAAAAGCAATGGAAAGTTCTTGAAGAATGCAATCAACATAGGTGTCCACATATTTGAGCTCAGGTCAATAGTTTAGGCTCCAGAGGTCATCAAATGTCAAAAAGGTGAGTTTTTGCAAAACTGTTTTTCCGCAAAAAAACTTTTTACCTAATAAAGAATAAAGCAATAGTTTGTACGCCATCGTGTTTGTCTCGTCAAGGCGCCTGTGAATCATATTCATCGTGACCGGGTTAAGTCAACTGAGAAGTTTGACCTCAGGTCAAGGTCAAGTGGTGACCCAAGTTGGGTCATATTGCATATTGGGAGACGTGTCACGACAAAACAAACACATTGGTACCATTTTCACTTCTCTATCTTCATTATTTCGATAGTTATTGACAACACAGTGTTGACGGTCACGAATTGACCTGACCTTTAGGTCAGCGATATTATAAATCCGAGATAAACACATTGTTGGTATCTATGACCTTATGAAATCCTGCAAGATTGAAACCGATCGGCTTAAAACTGTGACTGTGGTACTACTGCAAACGTTTTGGAGTTGAGGTCATCACGTGACCTGGTCTAGTGACCTGACCTGAGATGACCCGAGGTCAAATTTTGTACATAATGTGGGAAGTTCATTGCTGAACAAGGTGCTCAGAAAACGGCGGCGCGCAGCGGAGACGTTTTTGCGCTATCCTCGGAAAACCGGAGGTGGGGATTTCGCCCCCCCCCCCCCCCCCCCCCTCCAGGGCGCGTGTTAACTTGATACAATTCTTTTGGGGGATGATGACGTCATATTGAGCTATAGACCGCCGCTGATTGGCTGACAAAGTGCGATTGGCTGAAAAAGTCGCTGTCCGCCAATCAGCGGCGGCACTAGCCTAGACCCCATTTTGCAAACTATAAATTGAATTGCTTAAAAACGGCTAAGTTTTCGGAAAAAATTACCTTAGTAATTTCGACATTTCAATAACGGCCGAAGATAATGGCTATGTCAGTTCAAAACCAATACAAAGGTGAAACATTCCCTTTAAGTGTCTGGCAGAGGCTCTCCTAGGCGGTAATTGCTGGGCCCCAGGGGCCCATTCCCTTCATAAATATTCACTTTCAAGTTTCAAACAGGCTGTACATGTTTGATGTTTAGCTAGTCTGCCGAGTTCCGAAAAAGGCGACGCGAACGCAAAGACGATGAGATCGGTACCGGAAGCTGCTCCAGCGGTGTCCAATTTGCTGGACCGAAGAGCTAATGGTGGGAACAGGCCCAGGCCCATCTCCCAAGTCATCTCCCCCCAGGCTCCTCCAGATCCACAGGGACCATTTATGTGCGGAAAAGACGTTCTGCCTATTGCTGCTTTCAACCATTTGCACTGTTACTGGTTGTTTGTAGTTTGTTACAGTTCGGTACATATGTATACAGTTATTATTATCATATGTACTATTGAACGCTCACAGACACCTGTCATAGTGATTTACTATCCGAGGCCGATGTATATGAAAAACTACCTTCATGTCAATATTTTGCATTATACCGAGATGTGCAACCAGGAAAAGAGGTTACCTAAACAGGGCTTTCCGAAAATGGAGGGCAAAATGTGTAAGACGCCCTTGGCTCCACTCGCGGTTTGGTTCCAATATTAACATTTCGTTTTCCAGACCTAAAATTAAAATTTTCACGCCGCTTCGCTCGGTCACATCGGTAGTCATCATCATAACGAAGCCATCATGGGTGGAGAATTGTTTTCAAAGGTTACCCCCGGCCGAGGCCGCAGGACAAGAGCGCAACCAAGGGGGCATAGGAGGCACGATTCGGGGGGGGGGGGATGTCCGTGAATGTAAGCGACGGATTCGAATTCAGCGTCGAGTATAGCGCTTTCGCTTCAAAATGTGGGAACAGGTCAATTGGGGCACACTTATCACGAAATGCATTCTTAATTCATTTTGACATTGAAGGTCATCTTCATAAATCATTTTCAAGGTCAAAGGACGGGTGGCTCAAAAAGACCCGAAGTTGGTGTCCGTTCGCCAAAAATGGCCTCATTCGATTCCTCGGGTCAATCTAGCCGCAGCCTTCGCAACCTTACTCGTGGCAAATGACCTTGACCCTCATTTTCAATGCCAAGGCTCAAAATGACCCGAAGTTATTGTCCGATCGCCAAAATAATGGTATCATTCGATTACTCGGGTAAATATCTAGCCGCAGTCTTCAGCAACCTCACTCGTGGCAGATGACCTTGACCCCTATTTCAAGGTCAAAGGACGGAGCGGCTCAACACGACCCGAAGATATTGTGCGATTGCCATTGACCTTAAAATTGAGGGTCATTGTGATTTGCCATGAGTGAGGTTGCGAAGGCTGCGGGCTATAGATATTAACCTAAGGAATCGAATTGAGACCATTATCACGCGCACGGCCGGGGGGTTGATTCCCCCCCCCCCGATTTTGTATGAATAGCGGAAGAACGGCGGCGCGCAGCGCCGCCTAATTTGGCACAGTTGTATTGGGCATCAATTACTCCACATAATCTGACATTTTTACTTCGGATCATCTCAGGTCAGGTCACCAGCCAGGTCACGTGACCCCATCTCCCAAAAAAAATTGCGGTCATATTACACCCACAGTTTTTGGCTGATAGGTTTCAAACTTACAGGATTTCATAAGGTCATAGGTACCTAACCTAACCTAATATTCGTATATCTCAGATTTTGTATATAGTTGACCTAAGGTCGGATCAATTTCGTGACCCCACCCCCCCCATTAAGTCAATGGTGGAAATATTCAAATGCTTCTTATTCCGAGGATACGCATGATATCAGCACAATTTTCTTCTAGATCATGTTATCATAGGCCATTCTTGATGACCCAGATGAATTCTTTGTTCAGTGACCCCTACGGCCTACAGGGTCAGCCGAGATCATCCGAGGTCACCAACACTTTTTGTCAAGAACTCTCCACAGAATAAAGATAGAGAAGTGAAACCAGTACTAATGTGTTTGTCTCATCGAGATACGTCTCCCGATATGCAGCATGACCTACTTAGGTCACCACGTGACATTGACCTGAGGTCAAATTTCTATGTTGACCTAACCTGGTCAACATGCATATGTTTCAAAGCATCTTTAACGGGACAAACACTATGGCGCCAACATTATTGTCCTATCTTGATTAGGTCAAATGTTACTTGCGAAAGACAGCTTTGCCAAAAATAGCATTTTTGACCTCTGATGACCTCTGGAGCCCAAAATATTGACCTGAGCTAAAATTTGAAGACAGCATTGCTTTTCCCGTTTGTTCCTAACTAGCAGTAGTTCCCGGGGATATTTGGGGGTTCTTGGAGCGAAGTCTTAAAAACGGGAAAATCGGACATTTGATGACCTCTGGTGACCTCATATTGACCTGAGGTAAAAACAGCCCGATATACTTTCGATAGAGCTAGGTCTCGTCTATCTAACACTGATTTCCTCGCTACGTTGCGTGGTCGCTACGTTGTCGCTACGTTGCGTGGTTTTCGAGATTTTGAGGGGGTGGGGGGTCTCAACCGTTAGGGAAATCAACCCGCCGGCAGTTCGAGGTTGGCGCAAACCCCCAGTAGTGCACGTGTTATTTTGGCGATCGGACAATAACTTCAGGTCGCTTTGAGATGAGCCTTTTACCTTGAAAATGATCCGTCCGTCCTTTGAACCTGAAAATGAGTGTCAAGGTCATTTGCCACGAGTGAGGTTGCGAAGGCTGCGGCAGATATTCACCCGGGGAATTGAATGAGACAATTTTTTTTTCTCGATGGGCCAATCACTTTGGGTCGTTTTGAGCCACCCCGTCCTTTGACCTTGAAATGAGGGACAATGTTATTTGCCACGAGTGAGGTTGTGAAGGCTGCTCCAGCCCGAGGAATCGAATGAGACCATTATTTTTGCGATCGGACAATAACTTCGGGTAATTTTGAGTCTTCCGTCCTTTGCCCTTGAAAATGACCTTGAAGGTAACCTTGAATGCAGCGGTGTCGATTTTCTTAAAACGATTGGGGGGGGGGAGGGGCGAACAGGGACGGATCTAAGGGCCAAGGGGAGACTATCAGTGTCCTGGCTTTATACATTTTAAAGAAATTCTAGGCAACTTGAACAAAGGAGAGTATTTCTTAATCAATTCATAATGCAAAAACAGACCAAATCTCATGAGTTTTGGACTTCTGTTGGACGGCCCTCAAACCAACGTTTTTGGCCGGTCTGCATCTCTCAGAAGGCCCGAGGCCTTACTTGGAACCCTTACTTAGTAAAACGGCAATGTTAAAGGGAGATAATCACCTTTCGATTTTGTTAGCAACAACTTATTTCGCTTCCGTTATGGTATTAAAATGTTGTGATATAAATTTAAGAATTAAATACAATTATTCCCTAATTCAAAGTTGAAAGTTTGGGAAAATTAATTATCGGTATTTTCCCTCCACTATTGGAAAGCGCAATATCTGGCGCTTTTGCATCAATCTGTTCAACGTTGTTGAATGGGCACTTGTAAACAAATCGCCGACACTAAATAGGTCGCCGTAGTTTAGCTTGGCACCGGCCGCCCGGTGTCAAGCTAAACTGCCGATGTCAATGCACTTCTTTTCAAATAATTGTTGATTGTTCATACAAAATTGGCACATATTTGCAAAAGATAGAGTGCAGGAAACATATTGCATACCTTCATGATAAATAGCAATGCGTAGGGAGACTAATTTATGAATTCGTTATCGAGTACTTGCTGAGTACCGACCGATATAAGCGTGGATCGCTTATCAGTAGGAAACTGCCAATATCCTTCGGTAGGGATGTTTATATGCAAAATGTGATGAACTTACATCAAATGTTGGCCTCGTCTATCGATTTCAGGTGCTAACTCCATTTTTGTGGAAAAGGTTATTATCTCCCTTTAACCTGACATTGACGGGGGGTTATGTCAGGTTATGTTAGGTTAAAGGGAGGGCAAATATCTCCCCTGACGTATGCTCGCAATAGCTTACAAACCAATAGCGACATCATCGTGAAACTTTGGGTACCTTCTCCAACACCGACTTTACGTCTTCTGTGCATAAATTAAGCTATTTTGTCGAAAAATCAAGATATAACGAATTGAGTGACGTTACTACACACGAGTTTGAACTTCACTGAAATGAGGCCAGGTGGTAAAATGACTATCACGATCGAATTACACGTGAAATGTAATCCATTGCACATGTATCGCATGGCTTTCGTATATTTTTTTGCGCATAGTTACCTTTTGTGACCTGACCTTGACCGTGACCTTTGCCAAAATTCTAACTTTTGCTCATGCGGGATGTGCATTTACCTTTAAGAGCACTTTGGGTGATAATGGTCGCAATCGAATACTTTGGATGGAAAGTATGGCACATACACTCAAATACCTCGATGCTGACCTTTGACCTTACCGTGACCCGATATTTTACCTCAATTTAAAACAAAATAGAGCATGATTTAAATGCGTCTTATTGAGAGCTTTCAAATGCCTTCTTGCGCGTCTCGCTGCGCTCATTGGTTCGAAAGATAACCAGGGGCCGATATCCCCCCGCCCCCAGTCAATGGCGTTCGAAATTTACGCCATTGACTCAGACTGGCAATACCACTGTTGCGGTATTGCCAGCATTTCATGCGAGGACAAACTTTATCCTCCATATTGCTAGGGTTGTTTGAACATGCTCAAAGATTCTTTGGAAATATACAAAACGGCCTCGCGGAGCGCCGTCATTTTCATGTCTACCGGGCATCGTATTATTTATTCTTTGCGCACCTTCTCTGATTTTGTTTTACCCGGGAACATTCTAAGTCACAGTTATATATATACAGCCGTTACCTAAGATATATAACTGACATATAGGTCAGGTCAAGCGGACCCACCCCTAATAAAGTTCAAGCTAGACGGCAATGGGAGGTAAGACGGTCATCCCCATAGGTGTCGATTTATATACTTTTGGGGTGGCCCTCGCCCCCCCCCCCAATGTTGAGTTCACCCCCCCCCCCCAATGGTACCAGCTCGGCCCCCATTTTTGTGGCCGCTGGCGGATCCAGAGGGGGCAAAGCGTCCAAGCTTAGCAAACCGCCTGAAATGGGCAACAAATTGACACGTTACCTATTTAAAAAGAAAGTCTACGCAGCTTTTACTAAGAAAAGTTTGTTTTAAATCTCCTCTTTATGTATAAAGATGCGAAATCCGGTGATTTTTTAAACATATTTGCAATTTTCATGTTTAGGGCATTTTTCCGAAGAAATGTTTGTTTATATTTATTTCTTTTAAATGATTTTTAGGGGTCAACAACCAAAGTTTTCACAAATCCGATAATCTATTTTGTAGCTCTTGTCATTTGCTATTTTCTGACGTTTTTGTATTGCATTTTGCTAAAAATATAGACTTTGTATGATCTCTTAAAGTTTAGCTGATTTTTGTATTCGCCAAACTCGTGTGTAGTGACGTCACTAAATTTGTTATATCTGGATTTTTTATCGACAAAATTTCTTCATTTATGCACAGAAGACGTAAGATTGGTGTAGGAGAAGGTACCTAAAGTTTCACGTTGATATCGCTATTGTTTTTTTAGCTATTGCGCAAATTCGTCAGGAGGGGAAATCCCCCCCCCCCCCCCAGTCAATGACAGGTTAACATTGCCGTTTTCCTGAGTAAGGGTTCCAAGTAGGGACTCGGGCCTTCTGGCGGATGCAGACCGGCCCAAAACGTTGGTTTGAGGGGCAGAATTCCAAAACTCATGAGATTTCGTCTGTTCTTGCATTATGAATTGATTACAAATACTGTCCTTTGTACAAGTTGCCTAGAATTTCTTTAAAATGTGTGAATTTTCAGCCGATTTTGGGGGTTTCGGTAAAGCCATGGCGCTGATAGGCTCACCTTGGATACGTCTCTGTTCGGCCACTGGCGGATCAGGGGCAAATCCCCCCCCCCCCCCCCCCCACAGGAATCTTGGGGGGGGGGGCATGCAATACAAGTATGCCCCCCCCCCCCCCGACCGCGCGTTCCCAATTTATCGTAAAATCGTAAACATTGTCTTTGCAGCAGTAAAAATCCAACTATCCACAGTCAAAAATCGGAAAATTTCGCGCCGCTTCGCGGCATGACACAACTTTCGCAATTGCTTATACAAATTTAGAAAATGGGAAAATGAATTCCATTAAGTGTCTTGCAGAGGCTCTCTTTGGCGGTAATTTCTGTCACTAGCGAATCTAGGGGGGGGGACATCAGGGGCAAATGCCCCCCCCCCCCCACACACAGTAATCTGGGAGGGGCATTCAATACAAATATGCCCCCCGCGCGTTCCCTGCACTGAAATTGAAAAACGATGATCTTAGGAGAAAACTTCATGAAAACGGATCTTGTTATCGAGTGATTGAATTTGAAGTTTGTATGTATCCCTTGCTTTCAATGATAGACAAAACAGCGCACCTGATGCAATTCAAGCAACCCCGGTGACACTTACCCGCGCCCCGCTGGAGGGGGGGACAGAATCTGCCCCCTCCCGGATTTTCTCAATAACTTGAAAACTATGATAGATATCAACGTCACACTTTCAGTACCTTATGCTGCATCAATTATACGTCTTCTCACCAAATTACAATGCAATTGATGTAGTATTTTGGGAGATAATGACGCTGACGTCATGTCGTACCATTTTTGTTGGACAAATGATAAATGTTTGAACAATCGTAGAAAATAGAAATTTGAAGCAAATTGCACCAAAAAAAACGTGAAAAGAAAGGAAATGACATTGTCTTCAAAATGGCTATCTCGGATTCGCGAAAGTTTGTGTTTTCGACCCCAAAAATGAAAACCAACTCTTTTTTTTCGGGGAAAAAGATCCACAAAATAAATTTTTGTGAATTTGATAAGTTAATTTATTAAGCGCAAATACCAAAATAAGGTGACCGACCCAATCCGCAGAGGAAATAAATGGGGGTACCCTTTAGCCACAAAAAGATGGCCCCCACGGAGAGAGGCTGGATCCGCCAGTGTGTTCGCCGCCCCCCCCCCCCCCCAACTGTTTGGAAAATCGACACCGCTGGTCACCCCATGGGCGTAACCACCACTGGGGACGAGGGGAAAGCGTTCCCCCCAACATTTTCGGATTTTAACATTACGCCTATGGGCGTTGCATGCAAAGAATCGACTTCAAAGTGCTCTGACCCCCCCCCCCCCCCCTCTACTTTCGGAAGGTGGTTACGCCCATGGGCCACCCCTCTATACATATAAATATACTATAGATACGACACGCAAAACGGTGTCCTACGATTAATTTCCATCCAGGACTTGTAATGTCCGTTTCTAACACCGTCACTCTACTGTCGAACAACTCCAGTGACCAGTCATGACTCATGTTCATGGGTACGAGGGGAAATTGCACGCACATCACGCAGGATTGAGACTATTTACATGCCCACACTCAAATCGGCGCTAAAATACGGCTTCCAAATCAATGCCTCCAGGTCGCATGAGAAGGAAAAACTCAAAACTTCACATAGGAGAGAAGCAAGCATTGCTTCGCCGATATTCCCCGGTTTCATCGTGCGACGTGACGAAGGTGGTATTAGGTAGTCCAAAGGCGTATCTAGGATTTCGCCAAGGTAGAACCCGCGGTCAGGGATATCGGCCCCCTGGTACATACATGGCCCCATGGACACCGGACCCCTCTACATATTTTAGCTTCGCTAACAATATTCCAATGACTTATTCGGGGTGAAGTGGCGGCTGTGATTCGGGGTTGGGTTTTAGGGCGCCGTAACTTCTGAGGTTCTATGCCACTAATACCTATGCTGGATATCATACCCGGTACATTTAGCAGAATCTACCCTGGGACATGCAACAGTCTGAATTAACAAACGAGTCAGCTTGCAAGGATCTGCACATCTGCACTGCAAGGGTGTCACGCATCAGAAGATCGAAAGCTGAAATAACAAAGTAGCTGATGTACTGAGCACGCGCTCGGTCTCCATTAAGCACTTGAAGTCAGCAGCAATAAAACCTTCCCAGATATCGCCTCCGGTGCCGAATATAACTGGACCACAACATACCAGTAAAACGCCCTTTTGGGCGATGACCGAGCGGGCGCGCACTAGTAAAGCTAAAACAAGTTTGAAATATGAAACGGTACGGGGGCACACGTGGTAGTAACACATAGTCTTTTAGTCCTTTTAGTCCCCCATAAGAATTGCCAGGCCTCCATACATGCCAACATAAAAATTAAGTTTGATTAAATTGTACACGATCTCTTTCTCGAATCCGCCAAAAGGGAGTACGTCCTGAGCGCTGCATGCTTTAGCGTATACAAAACGAATGCTTAGATAAATCAAACCATTTTTTTATCAAGAATGATTTTTGTTCATTTCGACGTCTGCGGATGCCACGCGCTATGGTACCACTCCTATCAGAACGCACTATAACAAAATCAACATTGATGTGATGGTCCTATCTAATGGTGAAAACCCGATCTCAATCAGAGCAGTGGTTGCAAAGTTATTAGCTTCCGAAAAGCGTCTGTATGGCCGGCTCGGGCCGGTTCGGGCCGGTTCGGGCCGGTTCGGGCCGGGTCAAATGTAAATTTGTCTAGTAAGTTGACGAGAAACCTCACGGGCGCTTCGCGCCCGCTCGGTAATTACAAGATAGCGAGGGGAAATGTCCTCAGCCACGCACGGTACGAATAAGAATTTGAACTTTTAGTTATTGTTGTGCCTCAGTTAAAGCAGTCACTTTCGAAACATTTGGGAGATATTACAATCCTCCAATCATAGAGACTTGGTGAAACTGAGGCATCGCATGAGGAAGCTTACTACAGCGGACTCCATAACACTTGCAAATGGGATATTTAATATTACCAACCAAACGTGGAATCCAATCGCCTCATTTCTAATGAGGGGATTTTATTTAATGTCATTTGACTCTCCTCATTCATATTTGTGGCTATTCTTCAGCGATTTTACTAGAAACTTCCCAGACCATTCTAAATCAGATATATGTGTTCCTTCGTTAATGTTCCTTCGGCCTTACTTATAGGAATATTGCCACCTCCGGAGGATTTCTAAAAAGCAACTTATATGAATGGTGGGGATCAACAATCGTGTATGCTCAAGCTCAAACTTGCTCCTGCAGCACCTAAAGCAGGGTATCGGCAATTTTGTTTTTCTGACTCCAAAACGTTGGTCCCAGCTGTGCTCAGTACTATATTCATGATGGTCGCTCTCATCCAGTCGGCTGTGAAATTGGCGCCCGCCCAAAGCCGAAGCGTCCGAATTCGCCGAGACTTGACCTTGAAAAGTCTATCTGTGTTGATTTTCAGCAGCTATTCAGCTAACAAACACACAACAAACAAAACATGATATACAAAAATAAGGTATTGGTCACAAATCTCCTACGGCACCAAAGTCGAGCCATAACCATTCTTGCTGTTTTATTCATGTTTTATTATGAAAGAGGCTATGGTTGTTGAAAATATAATTAACTGTATACGCATTTTAATTTTAAAGTGCACTAATGGAATGGTGATGTTGAGTTTGCAATATTCAAAAGCAAATCGTAGTCTGCAAAGAAGTGATTCTAAATAGTGATGAGGCGACTCCAATTTTACGAATGTGTGCCAATCATGAGTGGTGCAATTTTTTTAAAATCTAATGGGGAGTTTCGGGGACCAAAATTTGCAGGTGAAATCGGACACTGGCGGATCCAGCCTCCCAATATGGGGGGGGGGGCTAATTTCACTGGGGGCCTTCCGGGCACCAGGAGCCTCCAAATGACCTCAAGGGTACCCCCATTTTTTCCCTTCCTCGGACTTGGGTTAATTTTGTTCGCTATGCTATTCGTACGTATAAGGACGTGTCAGTTAAGTGCAAAAGTATAATTGATGGATTTGCCTCCAAATATCTCAAATTTTGTCATTTTACATGCTATTTTATATAAAAATAAGTTATTCGCTAATAACTTTTGACTGAATAAAGCTAGAAGGGCACGATAAACGTCATTGTGTTGTTTTCATCAAGACGCGTTGAATGATGTGCAGCCAGACCTCTTTCTGACATTTGATGACCTTGACCTAAGGTCACGGTGAAAGGTCACCTTTCCAAATTCGACCTACACGGCGATGTTATATATCTTTGAACTTTTCTTGAAGATAGGAACTCATTGGTATTAAAATAATTGCGCGATCATTGATGATTATAAAGCAAACTGAGACATTTTCGGGCTTACTTTACACCGAGAAGGAAGTTATGAAGTTACTATTCGACATTCAAATTAAAATGAATTCAAAAGTTGACATTGACGATCAGGCGTTATTTAAGCAAAATCGAATTCCTCGCAACAAGACAAGTGTTAACCCGCGCACTGCAGGGGAGTTGATTTCCGCCCCCCCCCCCCCCCCCCCCTCCCCCCTCAGGTTTTTCAAAGATAGCGAAAAAACGGCGGCGCGCAGCGCCGCCGGGTTTTAATACACCTGTTAGGACATCAATTGCGCACACTTTGAGAAAAAAATATGCTCGGGTCATCTCAGATCAGGTCACCAGACCAGGTCAAGTGAACCCACCACCAAAAAATGTTTGCAGTTGTGCCAAAGCCAGAGTTTTTCACCGATCAGGTTGAAACTTACAGGATGTCATGAGGGCATCAGTACTTACAATTCGTTTAACTCGGAATTTTAAAATCGGTGACCTAAGGTCAGGTCAATTTCGTAACCTCCCCATAATACGTCAATGGGGAAATATACAAATGCTTTCTATTTCAAGGATATGCATGGTACTAGTCCAATTACTTCTGGATCATGTTATTATAGGATATTCTTGATGATCCAAGTGCAAGTTTTGTTCAGTCACCCCTATTGGGTCATTTGAGGTCATGCGAGGTCACCATCACTTTTGTGTCAATAACTCTCGACATAATGAAGATAGAGAAGTAAAACAGACATAAATGTGTTTGTCTCGTCGATACACGTCTTCCCATATGCAACATGCCCTACTTGGGTCACCACTTGACCTTGACCTTAGGTCAAATTGTTAAGTTGACTTAACAAGGTCACCATATATATCATTCAAAGCGCCTTGACAAGATAAACACAATGGCGTAAACAGTTTTCCGTTATCTTTATTAAGTAAAAAGTTAATAGCAAAAAACGATTTAGCAAAAAAACGGATTTTTCTTTTTGACCTCTGGAGCCTCAAATATTGACCTGAGATCAAATCTGAGGACACTATAGCGATTACAAATTTCACTGGCTGGCGTTTTCTTTTTTCCGTTTGTTTCTAACTATCATCGTTTCTGAGATACATGGGAATTTCTGGAGCAATGTCCTAAAACAGGAAAAAAAACTGGTAAATTTGACCTTTGATGACCTCTGGTGACCTCAATTTTGACCTGACTTAAAAAAACACTGAAATACTTTCGATAGAACATGTATGAAGCTATCAAATGCCTTTTTCCACTTCTCGCTACATTGCGTAGTTTTCGAGATCTCAGGGGGGGCGGAAATCAACCCCCCTGCAGTTCGTGTTCGGCGCAAAACCCCTGCAGTGCGCGGGTTAAGATATGTAGCATCGCCACAGGCCACAATTTGAAACATAACCCTGAACGTCTTAGGTTAAGGTCACCAAATGTTAGAAAGAGGTCATACTGCATATCATGCAACGCGTCTTGACGACAATAACAAAATGGTGCCAATTTTACCTTTTTGTCTTTATTCAGTCAAAAGTTATTGGGGAATAACATCTTTCACAAAAATAACATAAAATGACCAAATTTAGCATATTTGAAGCCAAATAACCATCAATTGTATTTGTCTGTTTGAACGACACCTCTTTACACTTAAAAATAATAAAGTCAAAAATAGGAAATACATTTGGCTTTGGTATCCAAAAAGGGTTCAAAATTTCAACAACAAAAAATACTAACTTTGAAATTTAAGGTCAAGGTTATCAAATGTCAGAAAGAGGTCATACTGCAGAGCAATAAACTCGTCTTGATGAGAACAGCAAAATGACGTTTACCGTACCATTCTAGTTGTATTCAGTCAAAAGTTATTAGCGAATGACATATTTGTGTATATAAAATAGCATGTAAAATGGAAAAAATGAGATATTTAGAGGCAAATATCCCTCAATTGTATTTGTGCATTTAATTGACATGTCCTTACACGTAAGCATAGCATAGCGTAAAATTAGAAACACGTTTGAGAAAAGGTATCCAAAAAAGTTGTACAATTTCGAAAACGTACCTACAAAATTTTAAAATGTTCGAAAATGAAAAATCAACATCATCATGTTATAAAACAGCTCATTGGCATTCTAATGACATATAATAAATATATATTGCTTCATAAATTCTCCGCCATATGGGCTGACAAAGATTGACCTGTACCGTGACCTTACTAAAATGCCCGAGGTAATATCTCTGGAACTATTGCTTGCATTGCATTACAACTTTCACAGCTCGCTTTAGCCCCTCAGGTTACCCCATATACCAATTTTGGTCAAAATCGGTGACATGACGGTGTAATTTTGCAATTTGTTTTGTCGATTTGTCGTGGAATGCCCCAGCTACAAAAAGAAGAACATTGGGATTTTTTTACTGAACCTTATTACCCTACTTAATATAGTAGACATATTCCACACAACATAGGTACCATAGAAGTTAGTTTTACCATACCATACCATATAAGTTATTTCTGCAAGGAAATTCACTCACACGCTCCTCTGCCACCCAGCAGGCAGCAGGAGACCAAGGGCTGCGACACTGCGTGTAAAATGATAGCTTACGTTGGTTGTGAATCACTCCAAATAGCGTCAAACGCGCCACTTTGCCTATCCTACTGCTACCAAAATGCTACCAAATAGAGGAAACACGAACGAGGCAAAAACATATTTATTTATTTCGCAAAAAGTTATTTTTTTTCGCAGGCAGTACCCATTTTTCATCGCCAGTTTCAGCAGATTTTTTGTTTTTGTTGGGGGGGGATAATTTCTATTTCCGCCCCTGTCGAGCTTGGGATGTTTTTTTTTGCCCCTGCCGCCCCCCTGAATCCGCCAGTGATACAAGGAAATTCACTCACGCGCTTCTCTGTCACCGAACAGGCAGCAGGAGACCAAAGGCTGCGTGGACAAATTATAACTTACGTTGGTTGTGAATCACTCCAAAATAGCGTCAGATGCGCCACTTTCCCTATCCCTACTGCTACCAAAATGCTACCAAATAGAGGAAACACGAACGAGGCAAAAACATATTTATTTATTTCGCAAGAAGTTATTTTTTTCGCAGACAGTACCCATTTTCCATCGCCAGTTTCAGCGAATTTTGTTTTGGGTGTGGGGGGGGGGGGGAGGGGGGAATTTCTATTGCCACCCCTGTCGAGCTTGGAATGGGGGGATTTTGCCCCTGCCGCCCCCCCCCCCCCTGAATCCGCCAGTGATACAAGGAAATTCACTCACGCGCTCCTCTGCCACCGAGCAGGCAGCAGGAGACCAAAGGCATTTTTACGTCATTTCAGCCGCCCCCCCCCCCACACTCAAAAGCCGACCTCACCTGTTGTCAGCTAAGATAGGTTTTCTCTCCTGTACGTAACAATACAAATTAGTAATACGCTCAGTACAATGCCTACTGAGGGTCCTGGTCCAATCCAGCTCATCAAAAGTAGACGGAAAAAAATTGTTAAAAGGGGGGGGGGGGCTCACAAAATAAAGTGGCCTAAATCCGTAGAGTTGTCATATCCAGGGGTACTTTTGGGGTGGGGGGCCCTCCCAGGAGCTTGCCCCCCCCCCTTCTGAAGGTCTGGCTGCTCCCCTGGTCATGAGGGTAGGAACGTTTTGAAAAGTGTGTGTGTGGGGGGCAGCCACAGTGGCGGATCTAGGTTTCAAGTTTGGTGGTGGGGGAGGGGGGATTTAGCTCCGTTTCGTCAGCGAAAAGTTGTTGACCAGGGGGTGGGGGGGGGGGGCGTGGCGTCGAGTCGTCAGCACGAAAGAGTCGTTGACTGGGGAATGGGGGGGGGCAAATTATTTCCCGGAACAAAAATCACAACCTCATAGAACGGTTGGGGGGGGGGGGGGGGCAAAACAAGTTTGCCTACCGATTTTTCGTGTGTTTTTTTTTTGGGGGGGGGGAATTGCCTGATTTGCCCTAACGTAGATTCGCCACTGGCTAGCCGTAAAATTACTTCCACTTTAGAAATGGTGAAAGTTGTGTGTTGGTGACCTCACACTACATCTCCGGCTAAGTGGTAGACAAGTGTCCAACATCGGTCATGGCAATTTAGGGTTGTGAATTCAGTGTTTCTGACAACTGGTAACTCGCGCTCCACTGGGGTCTTCAGCCGAACACATGGGGGGGGGGGCAGATTCTGCCCCTCGTTATCTTCCGAACTAATAATTGCAACGAGACGCGCAAGGCGGCGATTGAAAGTTCCCGATAAGATGCATCTAAAACATACGCGAAATTTGCAAGTTATTCATACCTGGGGAGCCATAAGGGAATCAAACATGACCATATAGCTTTGAAATTAGACTCGGGTGTTTTCTACGCTTGGTCCTCAAATATGAATTCCGTTATTTGAATACTTTTGAAAATTTTGATTTTGTGGAACTTCCCACAAAGTGGCTTTATATTATTTTGGGTAAAAAACTAAAAATTTCACAAATCTGATATCCAAATTTTCAAGAGAATGGCATTTCCTTTCTTTTGGCGCTTTTTATTTGCAATTTGCTTCAAAACTCGATTTATACGAATTTTCAAACATTTATCGTTATTTCACCAAAAAAGGCGTGACATGCCATCACTAAAACGTCATTATCTCCCAAAGTACTCAACCGAATTCATGAAAATTGTGCAGGAGTATGTAAAATGGATGTAGCATAAACAGCACAAAGTTTGACGTTGATATCTTAAACAGTTTCTAAGTTATGAAGACAATTTGGGAATGGGTCCGTGTCCAGGTATGTCGGGCACGTAAAAGTTCGTCTCTAAATTCTGCCGGCCAACAGGAAGTGCGCGATTGGGTGGTGAGGTCAGGACCTGCGCAACAAGCTCTGCTTAGCGTGGGTCCTGATCTCGGAAATCCATCCACACAAAACATTCGGACTAAAAATAAAATTTTAAATGGGACAGATTCTATCTCGCTCATCGGGGCCCGAGTTAAGTAATGGTATTTAATCAATACGAGCGATCGTACAGGGATTAATCACCCAAAAGTTGAGGGATCTAAAGGATTCGCAAAGGCAAAGGTCCGCCCGGCCGGATATTTGGAAATGTCGAATACAAAATCCAGACCTATCATACGGGAGCGATACGTAAGTCAAAAATATAAATATTCCTTTGTAATTCGGTTTGGGCATTGTCCATACTTGGTTTTCCAATATATATTCCGTTTTTTTTTATAAATATGTTTGAAAATGTTATTTTGTGGGGAAAATATTCACGAAGTCAAAATTTCCAAACATATTACACAATTGAAATATATATTATAGAATGAAGTATAGACGATGCCCAAACCGAATTTAAAAGCAATATCTATATTTTTGACTGATTTATGTCTCTTTAGGTATGATAGGTCTGGATTTTATATTCGACATTTCCAAATATGTCGCCTGGCACACTGGTTTCTTCTGACCTTGCGGCCGCTGCCACCTGCCACAGGTCATCCCCACCAGGACAAAAATATCGAGCGCCGAAGCGACTGGAACCCACGTTGCCGGGGGGGGGGGGGGCAGATCTGTAGGCCAGCGCTCTCCCGACTGAGCTACGGGGCGGACTTCACTCGGGCGGACGGATATTGAACCAAAACAAGCGACCGAAGAGGCAGAAACGGCTCAAAAGGATCCCCAAGCCTAGAAAGTGGTGGCCATTCCTCCCCGGCCCCACATGTGCCTACGCTTATGTGCGGGGTTGTGAATTGAATGTTTTTCCAAACTTTAAAGCGTTTTCAAACCAGTCGAACGGATAGGTACCAGTGATTGAAGAGCGACAAATCGGTCAAATGAGGGGGAGGCTGATGGCATTAATTCCCCCAGCTGAAAAATGGGACATAGCCACCTGCCATCCGGCCCCCACCGCCTACGCCTATTGATTGTTATTGTGGGTTTGTGAAATCGAATATTTTCTCTGTACTTTAAAGCCCGAACAGGTGATTGAAGAGGGAAAATCGCTCAAAAGTAGGGGGAGCAGTTAATATCGTTGGCCTCAGTCTAAAAAGTGGGACTCGTTACCCTGGCCCCAATTTCTACGTCTATGAGCTTTAATATTGAAGGTTGAAAATTAGGTGTAATCAACAACTTTAAGGCACCCATACCGAATCAACATCAGCGATGTAAGAGGCAGCAATCGCTCAAAAGTGGGGGTACAGTTAACATTGTTGGCTCTCTCGACCTAAAAGGTGGAACCCTGGTCTCCCCTGCCCCCAGTTCTTAGGTATGATTATGGGTTATGGCATTGCGGGGTTATGAATTCATCGTTATTCTCTCAATTTTAAAGCATTTATCTCGAATGAATATCAGTGATCGAAGAGGGTCAAATCGCTCAAAAGTGAGGGGCCCGGTTATCATTGTTGGACCCTCAGGCTAAAAAGTTGGGCTTATGGCCCCACATGTGCTTATGGCCCCACACTCAGGCTTATGGCCCCACATGTGCTTACGTTTATGTGTGGGGTTGTGAATTAAATGTTTCCCTACGCTTTCCCCGTTCCCTACGCCTATGATTGTGAGGCTGTGAATCAATAATTATTGTCCCAGCGTTAAGGCATTCATCTCGAACCAATATCAGCGATCGAAGAGGGTGAAATCGCTCAAAAGTGAAAGGGCCAGTTATCATTGTTGAGGCCCCCAGGCTAAAAGTGGGGCATATGGTCCCGCCCCCTTCCCTACGCGAGGTCGTGAATTAATAGTTATTCTCCCAACTTCAAGGTATTCATCTCAAACCAGCAGCAGTGATCGATGCGGGATAGATTGTTCCAAAAGTGAGGGGCCAAGTTATCATTGTTGGCCGCCAGCCTAAAAGTGGGGGACCATGCCCCCCCCCCCCAGTCCCCGTTCCTACGCCCTATGATTGTGAAGTTGTTAATTACCGAGCGGGTGCGAAGCGCCCGTGAGGTTTCTCGTCAACTTACTAGACAAATTTACATTTGACCCGGCCCGACCCGGCCCGACCCGGCTATACAGACGCTTTTCAGAAGCTAATAACTTTGCAACCATTGCTCTGATTGAGATTGGGTTTTCACCATTGGATAGGTCCATAAAATACATTTTGTTTTTGGTATGGTGCGTTCTAATAGAGGTGGTACCACAGCGCGTGGCAGTTGGCACACGCGAACGTCGAAATGAACAAAAAAACTTGCAAAAATGATTTTAGATCAAAAATGGCTGTATTATTCTAAGCATTAATTATACGCTGAAGCATGCAGCGCTCAGGACGTACTCCCTTTTGGCGGATTTGAGAAAGGAGATCATGAACAATTTAATGCAACTTAATTTTTATGTTGGCATGCATTAAGGCCTGGCAATTTTTCTGGAGGACTAAAATGACTGTGTTACTACCACGTGTGCTCCCTTACCGTTTCATATTTCAAACCTGTTTTAGCTTTACCAGAGCGCGCTCGCTCGGTCCTCGCCTAAAAAGACGTTTTACTGGTTAATTAGTGTTCTGCCAACTTAAAGGCATTCATATCGAGCCTAATATCAATGATTGAAGAATTATAAATCGCTCAAAAGTAGGGAGCAGTTAATATTGTTGGATTCCCACCCTAAAAATTGGGGCCTTGGCCTCCCCGGCCCCCCGGTTCACCTATGGGTTATGGTATTGCGGGGTTGTAAATTCATCATTATCTTCGCAACTTTAAATCATTCATATCGAAATAAAAATATATCAGTGATCGGAGGAGGAGAAATCGTTAAAAATGTGTGTGTGGGAGGGGGCAGTTAACATTGCTGCCCCCCCCCCCCCAGCCTGAAAAGTGGGGGGATGGCACCCGGCCCCTCCCCCGTTCCTACGCCTATGGTTTTAGTGAGACTGGAGATTAATTGTGCGCCTTGACTGTCTACGTTGGACAGGTTGTAAGCAGAACAGGATAAACAACTCGCGTTCGGACCACGTGTGAGTGCCCGGCAGGCTCTGAAACAATACAGGTATGGTGGTAATGGTATGGTGGTATGGTGGTATGGTGGTATGGTGGTATGGCGGTATGGTGGTATGGTGGTATGGTGGTATGGTGGTATGGTGGTATGGTGGTGTGGTGGTATGGTGGTATGGTGGTATGGTGGTATGGTGGTATGGTGCGCAATATCCTCATATCCGTCTATACTTAAATCACGAGGAAACTTTTTGTACAAAACGTTGGTGATTCAAATGAACGATAGCCATCCATCTGTATCAAGTTATTACTAGCCGTCAAGTTTACGTCCATGCTTCGCAGGACTTTGCAAGTACCTCCATACCTAGTTTTAGGTAATGGGCATGGATGAGCGGTCCACCTTGCATTTACCGACGTGAATTAGGATGTACAGCACGCTACTGACGATACATGACTGATTGTGGCCGGCCGTATACTGCATGTTGGCACGTTAGCACTCCATAAGGCGCCACCCATAGCGTGCAGGTGACGTGTCCGAGAACTCCGTACCTTCACCGGGGCCGTGGACGCGACACGACGCCTCATATAGCGCACCAGCGTGGTAAAAAAAACGCCACACACACGCCGAAGCCACGCCGGTGACAAATTCTCGGACAGCGCGCCACATTTGGCATCATATCGCCGCCGTCGTCTCCGCGGAACACGGTGTTACGAGCAGGGCTATGTGTTCAGCTGACTTGTCAGCGGTCAGCGGTCAGCGGTCAGCGGTCAGCGGTCAGCAGTCAGCAGTCTGCAGTCAGCGGTCAGAAGTCAGCAGTCAGCAGTCAGTGGTCAGCGGTCAGCCGTCAGCCGTCAGCAGTCAGAAGTCAGAAGTCAGAAGTCAGAAGTCAGCAGTCAGCAGTCAGCAGTCAGCGGTCAGCGGTCAGCGGTCAGCGGTCAGCGGTCAGCGGTCAGCGGTCAGCAGTCAGCAGTCAGCAGTCAGCAGTCAGCAGTCAGCAGTCAGCAGTCAGCAGTCAGCAGTCAGCAGTCAACAGTCAGCAGTCAGCAGTCAGCAGTCAGCAGTCAGTAGTCAGCAGTCAGCAGTCAGCAGTCAGCAGTCAGCAGTCAGCAGTCAGCAGTCAGCAGTCAGCAGCATAGGTTTCGATTTATATACTTTTGGGGTGGCCCTCGCCCCCCCCCCCCCCAATGTTGAGTTCGCCCCCCCCATGGTACTCTCGCCCCCCCCCCCATCCCCCCAATGGTACCTGCTCGGCCCCCCAATGTTTTTGGCCGCTGGCGGATCCAAGAGGGGGCAAAGCGGCAAAGCCTCCCAAACCGCCTGAAATGGGCAACAAATTGACACGTTTCCTATTTCAAAAGAAAGTCTACGCAGCTTTTACTAAGAAAAGTTTGTTTTAAATCCCCTCTTTTTATGTATAAAGATGCGAAATCCGGTGAATTTTTAACATATTTACAATGTTTGATTTTTAGGGCATTTATCCGAAGAAATTGTTTTTTAATTGGTTTCTTTAAAAACAAAATTTTAGGGGTCAAAAACCAAAGTTTTCACAAATCCGAGATTTTGTTTCCCCTTGCCATTTGCTTTTTTCTGACCTTTTTGTATTCCACTTTGCTCAAAATATAGACTTTGTATGATCTTTTAAAGTTTAGCTGATTTTTGTATTCGCCAAACTGATGTGTAGTGACGTCACTAAATTCGTTATATCTCTATTTTTCTCTCGACAACATTTCTTCATTTATGCACAGAAGACGTAAAATTGGTGTAGGAGTAGGTACCCAAAGTTTCACGTTGATATCGCTATTGGTTTTTGAGCTATTGCGAAAATTCGTCAGGGGGAGATATTTGCCCCCCCCCCCCCCCCCCCCCCCCCACCCCTCCCAGTCAATGGCAGGTTAACATTGCCGTTTTACTAAGTAAGGGATTCAAGTAAGGACTCGGGTCTTCTGGCGAATGCAGACCGGCCCAAAACGTTGGTTTGAGGGGCCGTCCGACAGAATTCCAAAACTCATGATATTTCGTCTGTTTTTGCATTATGAATTGATTACAAATACTGTCCTTTGTACATTGCATATTGGTTGCCTAGAATTTCTTTAAAAAAAATTGCATTTTCAGCCGATTTTGGTGGTTTCGGTAAAGTCATGGTGCTGATAGGCTCCCCTTGGATCCGTCCCTGTTCGGCCACTGGCGGATCCAGGGGGAGGGGGGCATCAGGGGAAAATGCCCCCCCCCCCACCACCACCACAGGAATCTGGGGGGGCATTCAATACAAGTATTCCTCCCCCCCCCGTGCGTTCCCAATTTATCGTAAAATCGTAAAAAATTGTCTTTGAATCAGTCAAAATCAAGCTATCCACAGTCAAAAACCTAAAAATTTCGCGCCGCTTCGCGGCATGACACAACTTTCGCAATTGTTTATACAAATTTGGAAAATGGGAAAATGAATTCCATTAACACGTGCCCTGGAGGGCCTCTGATAATTACACGCCCTGGAGGGGTGAGGCGGATTTCGCCCCCCCCCCCCCATATGATCTCCCAAACCACGCAATGTAGCGAGAAGCGGAAAACGGCGTTAGATAGCTCGAGACAATCTATCGAAAGTATATCAGTCATTTTTTAGGTCAGGTCAAAATTGAGGTCACCAGAGGTCATCGAAGGTCAGATTTCCCAGTTTTAGGACTTCGCTTCGAACACCCCCAAATATCTCGGGAACTATGATAGCTAGCAGCAAACGAGAGAAGAAAAAAATCGAAAGCTCTTGAAAAATGCAATCAACATAGGCGTCCACAGATTTGAGCTCAGGTCAATAGTTTAGGCTCCAGAGATCATCAAATGTCAAAAAGGTTATTTTTTGGCAAAACTGTTTTTCGCAAATAACGTTTTTCTAATAAAGATAAAGCAATACGTTTGACACCAACGTGTTTGTCTCGTTAAGGTACTTCGAATCATATTCATGTTGAGGAGGTTAGGTCAACTGAGAAATTTGACCTCAGATCAAGGTCAAGTGATGACCCAAGTTGGTCATGTTGCATATTGGGAGACGTGTCTCGAAGAGAAAAACATATTGGTGACATTTTGGATTCTCTATCTTCATTATGTCGATAGTTATTGACAAAACAGTGTTGGCGGTCACGAAATTGACCTGACCTTAGGTCACCGATATTAGAAATCAGATATTTTTTTTTAATATCTATGATCTTATGAAATCCTGCAAGTTTGAAACCGATCGGCCTAAAACTGTGGCTGTGGTACTACTGCAAACGTTTTGGAGTCGGGGTCATCACGTGACCTGGTCTAGTGACCTGACCTGAGATGACACGAGGTCAAGCATTTTACATAATGTGGAAAGTTCATTGCCGAACAGGTATGCAAAAAAACGGCGGCGCGCAACGCCGCTGTTTTTGCGTTATCCTCGAAAAACCGGAGGGGGGATCTCGCCCCCCCTCCAGGGCGCGTGTAAGTGTCTGGCGGAGGCTCTCCTTGCCCCTTGGCGGTAATTGCTGGCACTGGCGGATCCAAGGGGGGGGGATGGGGGAAAATGCCCCCACCCCACAGGAATCTGGGAGGGGCATTCACTACAAGTATGCCCCCCGCGCGTTCCCTGTACTGAAAGTGAAAAACAATGATCTTAGGAGAAAACTAAATGAAAACGGAAGTTTTTTCTCGAGTGATTTAATTTGAAGCTTGAAGTTTGCATTCAATTATATACAAAACAGCGCACCTGATGCTATTCAAGAAGCCCCCGGTGACACTTAACCTGCACCCTGCGGGGGGTGGGTGGGGGGTGTGGGGGGCAGAATCTGCCCCTCCCGGATTTTCTCAATAACTTGAAAACTATGATAGATATCAACGTCAAACTTCCAGTTCCTTATGCTGCATCAATGCTACGTCTTCTCACTAAATTCCAACGAAATTGATATAGTATTTGGGAAGATAATGACGTTGACGTCATGGCATGCCATTTTTGGTGGAAAAATGACAAATGTTTGAACAATCGTAGTAAATAGTGTTTTGAAGCATATTGCACACACAAAAAACAACGTTAAACGAAAGGAAATGGCATTTCTCGGATTCGCGAAAGTTTGTGTTTTTAACCCACAAAAATAAAACCAACTGTTTTTTTCGGGAAAAAATACACCAAATCAATTTTTGTGAATTTGAAAAGTGAATTTCTTATGCTTGAATACAAAAATAAGGTGACCGACCCAAATCCGCAGAGGGAAAAATGGGGGTATCTTTTAGCCACACAAATATGCCCCTCAGCAGTCAGCAGTCAGAAGTCAGCAGTCGGCAGCGTGCCAGGCGTGTTCTCGTCCCCCCCCCCCATACAGCGAGGAGGGTGGAGTGAGGAGGGTGCAGTGAGGAGGGTGCAGATGAGCGGTCCAATCGGTGGTGTGATGTGACAGATGCACTGACAAACTGGAGTAACAAGTGCAGTTCCCCCTCCCACGGAACTTAACCCGCCATTGACTGGGGGGGGGGGGGCGTTTAACGCCCCCCCCCCCCCCCCCCCCCCTGATGATTTTTCGTAATAGCTCAAAAACCAATAGCGCTATCAACGTGAAACTTTGGATACCTTCTTCTAAATCACGTTTACGTCTTTTGTGAGAAAACAATACAGCAATTTCGTCGGAAAATTTTGAGTTATAACGAATTTAGTGACGTCACTACACACGAGTTTTACACGAAAATCAGCCCAAATGTACCAGACCGTACAAATGTCCTATTTTGAGGAAAATGAAATCCAAAAACGTCAAAAGATAGCAAATAACAAGGGGTATAAGATGGCTATCTCGGATTTGTTCACATTTTGGTTT
The DNA here is from genome assembly GCA_036785665.1 of Chirona hameri. NCBI lineage: Eukaryota > Metazoa > Arthropoda > Thecostraca > Balanomorpha > Balanidae > Chirona > Chirona hameri. The sequence continues at coordinate 24,017 of JAXIVJ010007141.1, forward strand.
TTGATCCCGCAAAATTCAAAAAAGTTGTTTTTGGGAAAACACACAAAATAAAAAATTTCAAAGATATTCAACAAGCCGGAATATATGTCAGAGAAACACATATGGGAAACTACCATACAAAATGTCAGAATGATATCACCATTTTTGACTGACTTATGGCATTTAGAGTAACTCAAGACGTCATATTTACAAATTGCGTTTTTTTGTTGCTTTTATGAGCCAGATACAGACAAATAAATGGCAGCACTGTATTTCTGAGACAAGACTGGTCTAGAAACATGACCTTTTATTCAGATTTATTAGTTTACAATTTTTACCTTTATTGATCTGAACTTGACCTGAACTTGACATTAATTGCACGTAAATGAAGTCAGGTGGTAAAATGACTATCACTATCGAATTATACGTGGAACATAACTAGTGAAACATGTGTTGCATGACTTTCGTAGATATTTTGAGCATAGTGACCTTTTGTGACCTGACCTTGACCTTGACCTTGGCCAACAATCTCACTTTAGCTCATGCGGGATGTGTATCATACCTTTGACAGCATTTTGGGTGATCATGGTCGTAATCGAAAGCTTTGGATGGAAAGCATGCCCCATAAACTCAAATACGTCGATTTAGACCTGTGACCTGTCCGTGATCTGATATTTGACCTCACTTTGATTTGTTTAGCATGATTTAGATTTGTCGCATTGAGAGCTTTCGAATGCCGCCTTGCGCGTCTCGCTGCGATCATTGGTTCAGACGATAACCAGGGGGGCGTTTAACGCCCCCCCTCCCCCAGTCAATGGCGTTCGGCTGAGACCCCAGTCAATGCCGGGTTAATGAATCGTATTCATTTACGAATCGCCAAATGGCTGCATGATTTTTACATTTACATTTGAGGTGGAACTTTGTCCTATGCGGAGATCGGCTTTGTTACTGGTATCGCAGTCATTGTTTAGCCAACAGACTGCAGCAGAAACCCAGTGTTCATTCGAGGCATTTCCGTACGGCGAAAAAAAAACGTTCTGCGTGGCAGAACATCCTACTTACCTGACACCTTTCCTGTAAAAGATTCCTTCCTTCTTCTTCCTTCAATTGTGCCCTAGAAACACGAGGAAGAATCATCCGGTCCGGTGTCGGTGTGAACAAAAACGAGTGAGAATACACAACACATAACATATGCTGAGGCTTTGTTGTTCGGGCAGTGCCTGTTGCTAATTTCTATGTTATGGTACTGCAGCTTATCATCAAGTTGCGCAAGGTTCCATGAACATGTTGTTAGTTTTAGTTATTTATTATTATAGCTGAAAAGTAGGGGAGGCCGGAGAGACATGATACAATTTTTGCGAGACGCGATATATCTTCAAAAAATTTGCTTTTCAATTTATGTTTTTGGTGTTGTTCGGTAGCAGATGTTTTTTTCTTTCTATCCGCCTGTATATACATTTTTGTTGAAATGAAAATCGTAAATGCCTGCAAGTACAAAAGGTTAGTCAAAGTCAAAATTTTAACATGCTACGACATGCTATAACACGCTATAACATGCTATAACATGCTGGATCCGCCTCTGTGGGGGTAAGCTGTTACTTTGCGTGGGGTAAGTTGTTATGTGGTTGAATTCCACCCTCCAAAAAGCTAAGATGCCTCAAACACTACACAACTTATATTTGTATGATCAAAGACGATGATATACAAAGGCGGATCCAGAACGGGTAGTTTTGGGCGGGGGCAAATCCCCAAAAGTCTCACACAATTCTGAAAACTCATCGGATTTCGCTTGCGGATTGCACTGATAGCTGATTTAAAACAAACTTTCCTTAGCAAAAGTTGCTTAGATTGTCTTGATTTTAGTTGTGCCTGTGCAAGGTTCGCACGCCAAGCGAAGACAGGCATGGCAGTGTCGCGCTCAATCTTAATCAAGTTGATACATCACGGGGCAACTTGATCAATCCAGAAACAATGTGCCCCTGTCACCTCCTACCGGCACTGAGCAAGATGGCCACTGAAATGGTGGCTTTGGACGGCAAATGAAGTTACACACAAAAACCTTAATATTGAAACTTTACAACCATCCAAATATCAACCGGTAATGTCATTTGACATAACTACAGTTTTTGCAAATAAGAAGATGCTGAAAACTTACCTTTGACCCGAAAAGCTGATGATTTCCGTCGACGGCCACGTGCTCGCTCCGACGGGGGTGATAAAGGGCCGATGATAGCTCCGTGCGTCAGCTGATTGAGGCCCGAGTGGCGAGGTTTGGAAGCTATTAACGCTGTTTCAACGTGCCCCTGTAACTACTGTTCACCCTCTCCCTATGCAGTTCGAACTTCGGGGAACAGTATTCACAGCCTGATATCACCATCCGCAGGCAAATCGATGGAAATATGTGAGAGGCAAACTATGAACCCTTTTAGATAAAGTTTTGGCGAGGAGAGTGGCCCTGGCCACCGACCGCGACACTTGGCAAATCCTAGCCGTTCTTGGCAGACACCGGAGCAGCTGCCCGGGACTTCCCACAGCCACAGGGCGACAATTAGTAACAGCCAGCAGATCGTGCCGGGCCGCCACCCACCCGGCGGCGGGGTGTTAGCTGAGCTAAATACCGCCCTCACCCAGCGACGTGCTACCTCTCCAGGTCAGACAGTTTCACCTCTCCGCGACAGGTCAGATGACCTCCCCGGGTCAGGTCAGATGACCTCCCCGTGTCAGGTCAGCTGACCTCCCAAGCTCAGGTCAGCTGACCTCCCCGGGTCAGGTCAGCTGACCTCCCAAGCTCAGGTCAGCTGACCTCCCCGGGTCAGGTCAGATGACCTCCCCGGGTCAGGTCAAATGACCTCCCCGGGTCAGGTCAGATGACCTCCCCGGGTCAGTTCAGATGACCTTCCCGGGTCAGGTCAGATGACCTCCCCGGGTCAGGTCAGATGACCTCCCGGGTCAGGTCAGATGACCTCCCAGGCTCAGGTCAGATGACCTCCCCGGGTCAGGTCAGATGACCTCCCCGGGTTAGGTCAGATGACCTCCCCGTGTCAGGTCAGATGACCTACCAGGCTCAGGTTAGCTGACCTCCCCGGGTCAGGTCAGATGACCTCCCCGGGTCAGGTCAGATGACCTCCCGAGGTTAGGTCAGGTCGGCCGGGTGGGTGGCGGCCCTGTGAGCGGCCCTCTCGTGCCAGGTCAGGCCGACGGGGTGGGTGGCGGCCCTCTCGTGTCATGTCAGGCCGGCGGGGTGGGTGGCGGCCCCGTGAGCGGCCCTCTCGTGTCAGGTCAGGTCGGCTGGGTGGGAGGCGGCCCTCTCGTGTCAGGTCAGGCCGGCGGGGTGGGTGGCGGCCCCGTGAGCGGCCCTCTCGTGTCAGGTCAGGCCGGCTGGGTGGGAGGCGGCCCTCTCGTGTCAGGTCAGGCCGGCGGGGTGGGTGGCGGCCCCGTGAGCGGCCCTCTCGTGTCAGGTCAGGCCGGCGGGGTGGGTGGCGGCCCTCTCGTGTCAGGTCAGGCCGGCGGGGTGGGTGGCGGCCCCGTGAGCGGCCGATTCCCTCATCGCTCACTCCCATGGGTCACGGCCTCTCTCGGCGCGGCGGATCCAATTGATCGACCCGGGGGGCGCGCCGCTCTTCACTGCAGACACGGGTCGTGCACGCAGCCCCGCCCACCCCGATCGGAACATACCCGTCCCCGTCCCCATCCCCATCCCCCAGCCCGGCCCACCCGGCAGGAGGCGGAACTGCAGTGCCCTGACCTGAGTGACCTGCGCCAGTGCGGGATATCAGGGTCACGGCGCAGCGAGCCGGGCTATGGGGCAGGGCAGGGATGGGTGTGAAACTTTGTCGAATTATCCCATTGGTTACTAGTGATGATCCTAGAGACGGGATGGCTATCAGCTAGTAATTATAGGTAACAATATTTAACGTTCTTTTTGATACATGTTCATTGTTAATAGCATTATCACCAGCATTATTTTACATTAGCCTCTATATTCATTATGATCATTGGGGTAGACAGAGAGCCATCGAGCAATAGTGATGTAGCCATCACTCACTATCCGGGGATAAGTCATATTCGGAAAGGAGGCGACACCGACACGCCGCCGGCCCATTTAGCGGGTATTCTCGCCCGAGACACTGTCTTGATCGTCCGTCCGTCAATCCGTCATCTGGCCCTGTCATTTGTGTGTCAGTTGGCCACGTGTTGCCATCCAAACCAGCGAACGTCTCCGATATATGTAACCAAATGTCACAAGAGTATTTCAACACATTTAGCCAGGCTGAGTTCAAAGAACAATCTATGAAGAAAGGCGGCAAAATATAATCTGCTCAATAGTTCTTCAGTGGCACATGTGACACCTACCTATATCATTTAACATTAAGGATTTGACCATTTATAGAGACTGCTTAAATGAGATAGGACTGGATGAAATGTGTCCATGAGATAAACGAAATTGTGCATTTTGTAATCACAATGCATATTCCATCTACACCATAGCACGTAATAATTCAATTGGAGTGTTCCACTGCAACATTAGTTGTTATCTCAGGCGGCTTTATTGAGGAATTACCAAGCTCCAGACATGAAACCATATACAGTTAAGATCGCAATACCGCTTGATAGGCGATTTTTATTATATAATTAAGGGAAGCAAATCCTTTTAAGTGGGTTGGAAGGTCGATCATTTACCAACAATAGAGTAAGATTCGTAGGGGTCTGACATATTCTGCCCACATCAATGAGCCTGTTTAGATCTAATCTTGGCCTATTGTGTCGGATTTCGCGCCTGCATCCTCTCCTCAGTCACTCTGAATTAGACGTCTTCTCAGCCAGACGACCGACGCCTTCTCAGCCAGACGAGACCGACGCCTTTGATCGCCAGAGCTGGATAGTCGGCGGCCTATATTCAGATTTCACCATCCAGCCGCTGGCAGTCGGCATTGGCGGTGCTGTCGGGTCTGATCTATATCAGCTCCGCTAAACCGCAGGTTACACAGCGGGTCTGATCTATATCAGCTCCGCTACATCACAGGTTACAGAGCGGGTCTGATCTATATCAGCTCCGCTACATCGCAGATTACAGAGCGGGTCTGATCTATATCAGCTCCTCTACATCGCAGATTACACAGCGGGTCTGATCTATATCAGCTCCGCTACACCGCAGGTTACAGAGCGGGTCTGATCTATATCAGCTCCGTTACATCGCAGGTTACAGAGCGGGTCTGATCTATATCAGCTCCGCTACACCGCAGGTTACAGAGCGGGTCTGATCTATATCGCGCAGCCATCAGCTCCGCTACACCGCAGGTTACAGAGCCGCGATCGCCGCCCGCCGGCAGGCATCAAGGCACAAAGTCTCAATTGAAGTGCTCCGATAAGTGCACATTTCACGCGTTCATGCTTACAAACTCACCATCCAATATTGTTCAGCACATCGACAGACATTCTTGCCGATAACAGGTTTGCTAACGCAGGCAACCATGCGCATTCATTCACGGTTCAATGCTAACTTACTGCGCGTATATGCTCCGCGGACAATGACTTAACAACATACAATAAAGAAATGATATTAAAATTAAAATTTGCGGTTGAAAATAACGTAACCGAAAACTTAACACGATAGTCTATAGTGAAGAACAAAACAAATTATACTGCTTTTATTTATGCTGTTCCCCTTAAATCATCTCCTATATTTACCGTTCTCCTGTTCTTTTGCTCATTTTGTCTATATTTTCCGAGTTGGTCGTGATTGCAGGAGCCGTGCATCTGCAGGCACGCGTCCCTCTGTACCTATAGCAGCTGACTGCGTGCGGTAGGTCGCCGGCCGCCCAGTAGCTGCCTCCACAGTCCGCGGCACGGCCGGCAATTGCAGATAATTGTCCGCCCGGGGCGTCTACAATCAATAGCCGAGCGACGGCAGTGTGGCGCGGCGATGAGGTGTGTCCGCGTGCTGAACGTCGCAGGCGATTACTGAGGCTGGCGGCGACGCCCGCCGACCGGCCCGAGCAGCCCGA
>JAXIVJ010007141.1:57500-62383 GCA_036785665.1 Chirona hameri
TTTTCGCCTGTGCTATTCTTACGTTTAAGGAGCGTGTCAATTAAGTACAAAAATAAGATTGATAGGTATTTGCCTCCAATAACTCAAATTTGGCCTTTTACAATTGCTATTTTATATCAAATTAAGTTATTCATTAATCACTCTTTGACCTGAATAAAGCTAGAAGGGCACGGTAAACGTCATTTGTTGATATCATCAAGACGTGTGAAAGCTGTGCAGCATGACCTCTTTCTGACATTGATGACCTTGACCTAAGGTAAAGGTCACGGCTCAAGGTCACCTTCATCAAATTTGACCTACACGGCGAGTGTTATATATCTTTGAACTTGTCTTGAAGACAGGAATTCATTGGTATTACAATAATTGCGCGATCGTTGATGATCTATAAGGCAAACTGGGACATGTACGGGGGCGTTCTTTACACCGAGAAGGAAGTTATGCAGTTTGCTATTCGACATTCAAATTCAAATGAATACAAAATACCAGTTGACAATTGCACGCTTATCGTACTAATTTAAGCACAATCGAATTCCTCGCAACAAGACAAGTTTTAAGATACATAACATCGCCACATAGACCCACAATTGGAAACCTAACCTTAAACCTTGACATTGACCTTTGGTAGAGGTCACCAAATTGTTAGAAATAGGTCATACTGCATATCATTCAACGCATCCTGACGAAAAATAACAAAATAGTGCCAATTTTTACACTTTTTCTCTTTATTCAGTCAAAAGTTATTGGGAAATAACATCGTTCACAAAAAGAACATATACAATTGCAAAATTTAGCATATTGAAGACAAACAAAAAAAAGCATCAGTTTTATTTTTCTGTTTGAACAACACTTCTTTACACTTGAAAATAATCAAGTAAAAAAATAAGACATACATTTGGCTTGTGTATCCAAAAAAGACTGCTTAAAAAAAAATTATAACTTTGAAATTTAAGGTCAAGGTCATCAAATGTCAGAAAAAAGATCATTCTGCCAGAACATTCAACTTGTCATGATGAGAACAGCAAAATGACGATTTACCGTACCATTCTAGTTTCATTCAGTCAAAAGTTATTAGCGAATAACAATTTTTATAAATATAAAATAGCATGTAAAAATGACAAAATTTGAGATATTTAGAGGCAAATATCCCTCAATTTTATTTTTGCACTTAATTGACACCGTCCCTTAACGTAAGAATAGCATAACGAAAAATAAAATAAAAAACGCTTGAGAAAATGTATAAAACAAACGTAATATTTCCGCAAAACGTACTAAATTTGGAAATTTTTGCAAATGAAAAATCAACATCACCATGGTATGAAAAAGCTCATTGTCATTCTAATGATATATAATAAAGTATATATATTGCTGCATAAATTCCCGCTATATGGGTCTGACAAAGATTGACCTGCACCGTGACCTTATACAAATGCCCGAGGTGATGTCCTCCGGAAGCACTGCTTGCATTGCCAATACAACTTTCACAGCTCGCTTTAGCGCCCCCAGGTTACCAATTTTGGTCAAAATCGCGTGACATGACGGTGTCATTTTGCACTTTGTTTTTGTCGATTTGTCGTGGAATGCCCCCAAGTTACCAAAAATAAACATTGGATTGCTTTTTAAACTGAACCTAATTACTCTACTTAATACTAGTAGACGTATTCCACACAACATAGGTACCTATACAAGGAAATTCACTCACGCGCTCCTGCCACCCAGCAGGCCAGCCCTGAGTGGAGATCAAAGGCTGCGACGCTGCGTGTAAAATTATAACTTACGTTGGTTATGAATCACTCAAAAATATCATCAGACGCACCACTTTCCCTATCCCTACTGCTACCAAAATGCAACCAAATAGAGAAAACACGAATGAGGCAAAACAAATATGTATTTATTTCGCAAGAAGTAATTTTTTTTTTGCGGCAGGCAGTACCCATTTTTCATCGCCCAGTTTCAGCCGGATTTTGAGGGGGAGGGGGATTGATTTCTATTACTGCCCCCTGTCGAGCTTGGAATGGGGGAGAGGGGCTTTGCTCATGCCGCCCCGCCCCACTGGATCCCGCCAGTTGCAGACAGACATATAGACAGTCAGACAGTCAAACCGAAAGAACAGCCAGATGCTATGTACTCCATCTGCAGCATTGAAGGCGTTTTCTTACGAAGACTACGGTTTCGTCGTCCAAAAGACGTTGTGGGTTACAGGCTCGTCGACTGCCTGAAGATCGCTGTGGGTTACAGGCTCGTCGACTGCCTGAAGATCGCTGTGGGTTACAGGCTCGTCGACTGCCTGAAGATCGCTGTGGGTTACAGGCTCGTCGACTGCCTGCAGATCGCTGTGGGGTTACAGGCTCGTCCGACCTGCCCTGAAGGATCGCTGTGGGGTTACAGGGCCTCGTCCGACTGCCTGAATATCGCTGTGGGTTACAGGCTCGTCGACTGCCCTGAAGATCGCTGTGGGTTACAGGCTCGTCGACTGCCTGAAGATCGCTGTGGGTTACAGGCTCGTCGACTGCCTGAAGATCGCTGTGGGTTACAGGCCTCGCCTTCGTCGACTGCCTGAATATCGCTGTGGGGTTACAGGCTCGTCGACTGCCTGAAGATCGCTGTGGGTTACAGGCTCTCGTCGACTGCCCTGAAGATCGCTGTGGGTTACAGGCTCGTCGACTGCCTTGAATATCGCTGTGGGCTTACAGGCTCGTCGACCTGCCTGAAGATCGCTGCCGCCCTGCGACTCAGCCACTTCTCGTTTTTAATCGATTAATCATATTGCCTCATCTCACATTTTAATGCATCACAATACATGGCGCCCATAATACAAAGAAAACAGGGACGATCCTACGAGGCACAACGATAAAACATTCCTGCGTTATCCAGTATATTAAGCCAGTCGCAGGCCTCAATGATATCTTGAGAGGCGCCAGAGACCAGACATGTGCCTGGATCCCGGGATCCACATGGGACACCAGATCCAGGTGCACAATAAGCCGAGGGATCCACAAAGATCCCAGATCCTGAAGTCACAAGTCTGCCAGGGACGGTACCTAAAAAGTAGAATGTCAATTGTAAAAGACTCATCAGCAAGCATAGCCACCGGTATAAGCAGTTCAAACGGAACATAAAGTTGTCGGCGTTCGATTCTAGGTGTCTGAGGTGAATATGATTTGAATGTGCCATATAGCGGTCCGCCAGTCGAAACAGAACTTAAATTGACCAAGTAGCGACATCTGTGAATCACACAGAGAAATATCTCTACCGCTTCCAGTTAACCCGCAACCGCTCGCGACAACAGCGCTTTATGCGGACACGATCAGAACTGTAGCTTTATAAAATGTCCAGTATTACTTCTCGCGGTGTTTTCTGTCCCAGCGCACCAAGCGGACATTATGGTAACTATAATTTGTCCTGATCGTCACCAGGAATCCAAAAGGCACGCAACCCGTGTCAGTTAAATTGGTTGGGTGAATGCAGATGGCGCCAGGGGCGGATACAGGGGGGGGGGGGGGGGGCGGGGCGGGGGGCGGGGCGGGGGGCGGCCTTCCCCCTGCGGGCGGACACAGGGGGGGCGGTGGGGGGGAGGAGGGGCGGCCGCCGCCCCCCGCCGCCCCCCGCCCCCCTCCGCGCCGAAGGCGCGAAATGGCCTCGTAAGCAGATCAATTTCCGCGCCGAAGTCGCGGAAATAAACATACTTACGGGGTTTGATATCTGCCATTTGCTGCACTCAGAACAGGAGCCGACCTCAGGCTAGGTGCCGCCCCTGGTCAAGTGCCGCCTTCAGGTCATGTGCCGCCCTCAGGTCATGTGCTGCCCTCAGGTAATGTGCCGCCCTTGGGCCATGTGCCGCCCTCAAGCCAGATGCCGCCCCTGGGCAGGTGCCACCTTCAAGCCAGGTGCCGCTCTTAACCCGCGCGGCGCTGGGGGGGTAAATTTTACCCCCTCTCCCGGATTTTCTCCATAACTTAACAACTATGACAGATATCAAAGTGAAACTTGCGGTACCTTATGGTGCATCAATTCTACATCTTGTGTTACAATTTTGTTGAAATTCGTAAAAATTTTGAGGAGATAATGACGCTTTAATGACGTCATGTCATGTCATTTTTGGTGAAAAAACGTTAGATGTTTGAAAAATCGTAGAAAATAGCGTGTTGATGCAAATCGCAAATACAAGGCGTCAAAAGAAAGGAAATAACATTGTCTTTAACATGGCTATCTCAGATGTTCAAAATTCTGGGTTTTTGACCCCCAAAAATGCAAAAACTGATTTTTGGGGAAGAATTTCCACAAAAGTGTTTTGTTTGAAGATTTTCAAAAAACCGGAAGATATATTAGAGAACCGAGTATGAACGATGTTCAAACCAAATTTCAAAGCAATTTCTTTATTTTTGACTGGCTTATGGCTCTCTAAGAATAAGTAACTCATGACGTCATTTTTTTAAACTGCGTTTTTTGGCTTTTACTGACCAGATACAGACAAATAAATGCCACCACTGTATTTCGAAGACAAAACTGGTCTAGAAACATGCAATGTTTATTTAGATTAATCAATTTCAAATTTTGACCTTATTGTGACCTGACCTTGACCTGAGGGCGATTATGTGGTGTCAGGCTGTGAAAATGGCTGCTTCTATCGAATTATACGTGTAAAATAACCCATACAACATGTGTCGCATGGCTTTCGTAGACCTGTAACCTTGTGTGACCTGACCTTGACCTTGACCTTTGTTTAAAATTTCACTTTTACTTATGCGGGAGATGCATTATACATTTGGGAGCAATTTGTGAGATAATAGTTGCAATACAAGACTTTTGACGGAAAGTATAGCCCAAAAACCCAAATACTTAAATTTTGACACTTGACCTGACCGTGAGCTGACATGTGACCTTAT
>JAXIVJ010007142.1:0-55000 GCA_036785665.1 Chirona hameri
AAAACCATTTTTATGTTTTTTTAAGAAATGAAATGGTATGTGATTGTGACATTAGGCAAAACAGTTAAAAATCATATTTTTGCCATAGGCGGTACCAGATTAGTGAAAAAGGGGGGTAAACTTGGGAAAAAATATTAAACCGCAGACAAGTTGCTACCCAGCACTATAAATATGTTACTGATCGTAGATAGTTCGTTTTTGCATGTTGTACTTCATAATAGGCGTATCCAGGATCCAAACTGGGGCGGGCTCAATACCTTTTGATAAGTATATTATCCGCTATTATGATACTAACTAGTCAACAGTGACTATTTCACTTACAACTTCAATTAAATTGCTTACCCCCCTTTTACCCTACCTGGACTCGCCTATTATCTTATATCGTTCGTAGAGTAGCCTGTGGTGCGTGTTTCATCCGAAAACTACAGTATGTTATGTCATTGTACGCCCATGCCTCTTAGTTTCCCTGCAATAATATGACCCCCTTTCTTCCATTCCTGAGCGCGCATCTGCAAAAAATGACTTTATTCCCTTTCCTGGCCTCATATGTGCATATATAATTATAAGCTAACCGTCTATTGCGCCGTTATCGCTGGCATATCGTCATCACCAAGCCAGTCACCCCCCTTTTCATGTGCCTGAACACGCCCCTGAAATTCTATATGTAATAAATTATGCAAATAATGAAGCAGAAGCTATCTTTTACATCTTGATAACTATAAATGCCCCTTACATTGTTCTATTTGCTTCCGCCAAGCATTGAATACTTCCTGGAATCCCCCCCCCTTTTTCAAGCCCCTGAAACCGCCTCTGCCATGAAATTTTAATGATATTTCATTAACATCAACTAATTTGCACTTGTTGCAATCACCGTGAACCGATGTAACTCCTTCATACTTGAGGCAGTTACGAAAGAAACCGTGAAGATCGCATTTCCGTATTATCGCCAAATATCGCCTCCGAACCCACCCAAAACTGTACCTGGAACCGCCTCTGTTCAGGTAAGAACTCAAAAATTTTGACTCCAAATGCGGTATTCAATTCTATAAAAAAGTCCCAAAATTTCATGGGCCTGCTCCCAGCCGTTCTGGAGATATCTTCGAAAAACATGAGGGGGGGGCGGAATCCGCCCGCCCCCCCCCCCCCCCCCCTGTTACAAATAGGGTTAAAGGGAAATAGTTCACCTTCAACATGGATTTTGAACTGAAATAGCAGTTTTGTAGCTCGTGTTGAGAAATCCTTATCTGAAACTTTCTTGGCTGAAAAGACTCTCTAGCCGAAGATATTTGACTTTTTGGCGAAGGAATGCGGCGCATATATGATATACCGTACCGTCTGAGCGTGCAGCACTGCATGGAACATGCGCAGACCAATAACGCACACCATAACATTAATAATTTACGCCTTCTGTCCTGAAGTGACGAGATGTAGACCATTTTTGAAAAGAAAAAAAGAAACTGTATTCAAAATATAATAAAATCGTGTTCTGAAAATTTTCCGAAGGTGAACTATTTCCTTTAAAGGGAATGTTTCACCTTTCTGAAAGTTGTCAAATATACGCTGGTTGTAGTCGAAAATATGAAGTAAGTGCTGCTGAAAACGATGGTGATATTATTTTCCTCGAAAAGTCACTTAACATTATACAAATTAAGGTTTTAAATTTGGGATGATGACGTCATTATTGAGCTATAGACGCCGCTGAATGGCTGACAAAAGTGGGATTGGCTGACAAAGTGGCTGTCAGCCAATCAGCGGCGGCACTTGCCTAGACCCCATTTTGCAAATGGAAATTAAATTGCTTAAAAACGGACTAGTTTGGGGGAAAATGACCTTAGTGTTTTCGACATTTCAATAACGGCCAAAGATAATGGCAATCTCAGTTCAAGAACAATACAAAGGTGAAACATTCCCTTTAACACTCTCCCCTATCGGCAGAGCTGCGGTTGCAGCCATCTTCACTCCATACCGTCATTAACATTCACGTCCGGGTCGCCTCTCGATCACAGCCCACTTACGATATTACGTAGTTTTACTGCGTCGACAAAGGAAAACAAAGCGCGCCGACTTACGGACTGACATAATCCTGTGTATTGTGTATACTATCTGTATAGCCGGCCAACTGAAACGGCAAACCCCACGCACAGTCAAGGGCGTAGGCAGGGGGACAAGGGGCCCCCTGGAGACCAGGTGGCCCCTCTGGCGACCGAGCGAGGGCCCCCTGGGGCCGAAGGCCCAGTGTTTTGGATGGTGACAGGCGCCCGCAAGACGCCTTACGTCGCATAAAAGAACGCCCACGAACCGAAAAAAAATGCGTAACACGAATAAATAACAGCACTTCCTTAGTCTGTTAAAAGCATGTATATGTAAGTACGTAGAAAGGGGCACCAGCCAGTGTGGATAGGGCCCTCTATACCAGATTTTAGAGGGCACTGCCGATCTGCAGAGGGCCCACTATCGGCATTTAGAGGGCCCTTTCCGGTTGTAGAGGGCCCTCTGCCGGCCTTTATAGGGCCCTGCCGATCTGTAGAGGGTCCCTGCCGATCTGTAGAGGGTCGCTGCCGATCTGGAGAGGACCCTCTGCCGGCCTTTAGATGACCCTGCCAATCTGTAGATCGCCCTGCCAATCTGTAGAGGGCCTCTAGTCGGCATGTATAGGGCCCTGCCGACCTGTAGAGGACCCTCTTCCAGACTTTAGGGGCCCTGTCGATCTGCAGAATGTCTCAGCCAATCTTTAGACGGCCCCTCTGCCGGCCTTTAGAGGGCCCTTCCAGCATGGAGAGGGCCCCTGCCGACCTGTAGAGGGCCCTCTTCCAGCCTTTAGGGGCCCTGTCGATCTGCAGTGCCCCAGCCAATCTATAGAGGGCCCTCTGTCGGCCTTTAGAGGGCCCTTCCGACCTATTTAGGATAATATTTGCATTAACCCGCGCCCCGCTGGTGGTGGCAGAATCCCCCACCCCCTCCCGGATTTTCTGAATAACTTGAAAACAATGATAGATATCGACGTCAATCTTTCAGTACATTATGCTGCATAAATTCTACGTCTTATCTCAACATTGCAATGCAAATGGTGGAGTACTTTGGGAGATAACGTTTTAATTAACGTCATGTCATGTCATTTTTGGTGGAAACAATAAATGTTTGAAAAATCGTAGTAATTCGAGTTTTGAAGCAAATTGCAAATACAAAATGCCAAATGAAAGGAAATAACATTATATTCAAATGGCTATCTCTGATGTTCGAAATTTTGAGTTATTGACTCCAAAAAAAATACAACTTTTTGCGTTGTCGAAAACCTATTGGTCGTTATTTTACAGCATACAACATTCTGTACTGTTTTAATTATGTGGGCCTCCCTTGGTTACGAGGCCCCTCTGATCCACCCCCCCCCCCCCCCTGGGCGAAATCCTCCCTGCGCCCCTGCGCACAGTTACGGCGTAAATCGCGGCTGGGGACATCAGCTGACAATCAGCTGACCGGGGCCCACCTGATCATCAGCTGACGACGCGCGACCAGCCCCCCTGATGACGTCATAAGCACGGCGTCCGTTTCCGGCACCGTCAGATTCCCATTAACTAACAGGACGCCGCACGCCCGGCGCCGTGCCTCCATCGGCGTCCCTGCATGGGTTCATGCATCCCCGAAGACGGCGCCACATTCAGTAATGGAGCGGTTCGAGCCCCGGCAAGCCGCTAAGGTCTCGTCTCATCAGCAGCGGCCGCCGCGCCGCCTCAGTCCGGCTTTGGAAACGGCACCAGCAGAAACGGTGCATGGTGGCGGCGGCGGCGGCGGCGGCGGCGGCGGCGGCGGCGGCGGCGGCGCGGCGGCGGGCGGGCGGGGCGTGCCGAATATGAATAGTCGGCCCACTTCCTCTGGCACGCGCACCACGTCGCCGCCGCACGCACACGCGTTCTACGCGCCGATCGATGGCGGGCCTGCCTCGCCGCCGCCTCCGTCGCGAGCGGCCGCGACCTCGATACCGCCCGGGGTAACGACCGTCCGACCCCGGCTAGCGTGGTAGGACGACCGTCCGACCCCGGCGAGTGTGGGAGGAGGACCGTCCGACCCCGCCAGCGTGGGAGGAGGACCGTCCGACCCCGGCCAGTGTGGGAGGAGGACCGTCCGACCCCGGCCAGCGTGGGAGGAGGACCGTCCGACCCCGGCCAGCGTGGGAGGAGGACCGTCCGACCCCGGCCAGCGTGAGAGGAGGACCGTCCGACCCCCGGCCAGTGTGGGAGGAGGACCGTCCCCGACCCCCGGCCAGCGTGGGAGGACGACCGTCCGACCCCGGCCAGCGTGGGAGGAGGACCGTCCCCGACCCCGGCCAGTGTGGGAGGAGGACCGTCGACCCCGGCCAGCGTGGAAGGAGGACCGTCCGACCCCGGCCAGCGTGGGAGGAGGACCGTCCGACCCCGGCCAGCGTGGAAGGAGGACCGTCCGACCCCGGCCAGCGTGGAAGGAGGACCGTCCGACCCCGGCCAGCGTGGGAGGAGGACCGTCCGACCCCGGCCAGCGTGGGAGGAGGACCGTCCGACCCCGGCCAGCGTGGGAGGAGGACCGTCCGACCCCGGCCAGCGTGGGAGGAGATCCGTCCGACCCCGGCCAGCGTGGGAGGAGATCCGTCCGACCCCGGCCAGCGTGGGAGGAGATCCGTCCGACCCCGGCCAGCGTGGGAGGAGATCCGTCCGACCCCGGCCAGTGTGGGAGGAGGACCGTCCGACCCCGGCCAGCGTGGGAGGAGATCCGTCCGACCTCGGCCAGTGTGGGAGGAGAATCCGTCCGACCCCGGCCAGTGTGGGAGGAGGACCGTCCGACCCCGGCCACTGTGGGAGGAGGACCGTCCGACCCCGGCCAGCGTGGGAGGAGGACCGTCCGACCCCGGCCAGTGTGGGAGGAGGACCGTCCGACCCCGGCCAGTGTGGGAGGAGGACCGTCCGACCCCGGCCACTGTGGGAGGAGGACCGTCCGACCCCGGCCAGCGTGGGAGGAGGACCGTCCGACCCCGGCCAGCGTGGGAGGAGGACCGTCCGACCCCGGCCAGTGTGGGAGGAGGACCGTCCGACCCCGGCCACTGTGGGAGGAGGACCGTCCAACCCCAGCCAGCGTGGGAGGAGGACCGTCCGACCCCGGCCAGCGTGGGAGGAGGACCGTCCGACCCCGGCCAGCGTGGGAGGAGATCCGTCCGACCCCGGCCACTGTGGGAGGAGGACCGTCCGACCCCGGCCACTGTGGGAGGAGGACCGTCCGACCCCGGCCAGCGTGGGAGGAGGACCGTCCGACCCCGGCCAGCGTGGGAGGAGGACCGTCCGACCCCGGCCAGCGTGGGAGGAGGACCGTCCGACCCCGGCCACTGTGGGAGGAGGACCGTTCGACCCCGGCCAGCGTGGGAGGAGGACCGTCCGACCCCGGCCACTGTGGGAGGAGGACCGTCCGACCCCGGCCAGCGTGGGAGGAGGACCGTCCGACCCCGGCCACTGTGGGAGGAGATCCGTCCGACCCCGGCCAGCGTGGGAGGAGGACCGTCCGACCCCGGCCACTGTGGGAGGAGATCCGTCCGACCCCGGCCAGCGTGGGAGGAGGACCGTCCGACCCCGGCCAGTGTGGGAGGAGGACCGTCCGACCCCGGCCAGGGTGGGAGGAGGACCGTCCGACTCCGGCCAGCGTGGGAGGAGGACCGTCCGACCCCGGCCAGCGTGAGAGGAGGACCGTCCGACCCCGGCCAGCGTGGGAGGAGGACCGTCCGACCCCGGCTAGCGTGAGAGGAGGACCGTCCGACCCCGGCCGGCGTGAGAGGAGGACCGTCCGACCCCGGCCAGCGTGGAAGGAGGACCGTCCGACCCCGACCAGTGTGGGAGGAGGACCGTCCGACCCCGGCCACTGTGTGAGGAGGACCGTCCGACCCCGGCCAGCGTGGGAGGAGGACCGTCCGACCCCGGCCAGCGTGGGAGGAGGACCGTCCGACCCCGGTCAGCGTGGGAGGAGAACCGTCCGACCCCGGCCAGCGCGGGAGGAGGACCGTCCGACCCCGGCCAGCGTGGGAGGAGGACCGTCCGACCCCGGTCAGTGTGGGAGGAGGACCGTCCGACCCCGGCCAGCGTGGGAGGAGGACCGTCCGACCCCGGTCAGCGTGGGAGGAGGACCGTCCGACCCCGGCCACTGTGGGAGGAGGACCGTCCGACCCCGGCCAGCGCGGGAGGAGGACCGTCCGACCCCGGCCAGCGTGGGAGGAGATCCGTCCGACCCCGGCCACTGTGGGAGGAGGACCGTCCGACCCCTACCAGCGTGGGAGGAGGACCGTCCGACCCCGGCCAGTGTGGGAGGAGGACCGTCCGACCCCGGCCACTGTGGGAGGAGGACCGTCCGACCCCGGCCAGCGTGGGAGGAGGACCGTCCGACCCCGGCCAGCGTGGGGGGAGGACCGTCCGACCCCGGTCAGCGTGGGAGGAGAACCGTCCGACCCCGGCCAGCGTGGGAGGAGGACCGTCCGACCCCCGGCCAGCGTGGGAGGAGGACCGTCCGACCCCGGTCAGTGTGGGAGGAGGACCGTCCGACCCCGGCCAGCGTGGGAGGAGGACCGTCGGACCCCGGCCAGCGTGGGAGGAGGACCGTCCGACCCCGGCCAGCGTGGGATGAGGACCGTCCGACCCCGGCCAGCGTGGGAGGAGATCCGTCCGACCCCGGCCACTGTGGGATGAGGACCGTCCGACCCCGGCCAGCGTGGGAGGAGATCCGTCCGACCCCGGCCACTGTGGGAGGAGGACCGTCCGACCCCGGCCAGCGTGGGAGGAGGACCGTCCGACCCCGGCCAGCGTGGGAGGAGGACCGTCCGACCCCGGCCAGCGTGGGAGGAGGATGGGCGGGGCGCGGGCGGGATCCGCTCCCAGCGGATACGGCCGTCCAGTTCGGGCGGGGCTTACAACCAACCGAACACAGCGCAAGACTGGAACAGACGCTGGCCAACAGATTCAGCCAGCGGGCTCCGAAACAAATCGGGAGGAGACTGAGATGCAAACGGCCCAAATGGGAATATGATGACATCCGAGGCGTAGCTCATCAAGCAGCGGCTAGTATGGAAGCGATAGGAAGACACATGACCATGTTGGCGTGGGTCGGCTGGCCGGCGCTGCGGTGGCGGCCGCCGGGCCGGGGCAGAGTAGGACTGAAGGGCTGCTGGTGGGGCTGCTGCGGTGTTTGCCGAGCTGTCTGACAGTGGCATGAAGGCGGACTGGGCCATCAGTCAGAGCGGCACGGCCCAGCGCTGCACGCCGATCTGGGAGTGGCTGTTTACAAACGGCTCGGCGAGGCGCTGACAAGCTCCGCCGACACGCTGATGGCGCGGCGACAGCTTGTAAGCTCGGCGAGGCGCTGACAAGCTCCGCCGACACGCTGATGGCGCGGCGACAGCTTGTAAGCTCGGCGAGTCTTGTCAGCTCGTCAGCGTCGAAGAGTCTCGTCAGCGTCGACGAGTCTCGTCAGCGTCGACGAGTCTCGTCAGCGTCGACGAGTCTCGTCAGCGATAGGCTGCACCGATCAATGGTCGATTCCGCAGCCGCGGCTGTGATATCACGGCCTGGTGACTGTATACTGACACTATATACTGTATATTGTATACTGTATACTGTATAATATACTGTATACTGTATACTGTATACTGTATAGCTTCTGAGGGTGATCACTGCTCAACGCTGTTGGGAATGCACGAAGTAAGTAAGACTTTAGGGTCATACTTAAAGGGAATAGTTCACCTTTAACATGGGGTTTTGAACTGAGAAAGCAGATTTGTAGAGCAGATCTAAAAATGGGTGGTGGTGAAAGAATTACCTCGCTACGCTAAGTAATTCCGACAGAGGACTAGTGATACCCTTTTAGAAGACGCTGTTTCGTTCCCCGATCGGAGAAACATGTCCATTTCTCGACGGATATCCATCTATCGTCCAAACAAATGTCATATTCGTTTTTCCAGCTCAAAATACCCCGTATAGACAAATTACAAGACATTTTTCAAGGTGACCCATTCCCTTTAATGTGTTTGCTTTTACTGGGGTTTTACTATGTTAGTTTTATATATTTCTCGGAGTTTTCAAGAGTTAAAATTACAAAAAAGTAAAAGACAAATTCATTGAGGAAGGCACCGAAATATGATCGCCGAAATATTTGTTTTTTACATTGTTACAGAGCGGGCGCGAAGCGCCCGTGAGGCTTCTCGTCGACTTATTAGACAAATTTACATTTGACCCGGCCCGACCCGGCCATACAAACGCTTTTCGGAAGCTAATGACTTTGCAACCACTGCTCCGATTGAGATCGGGTTTTCAGCATCGGATAGGACCATCAAATCAATTCTGATTTTGTGATGGTGTGTTCTGATAGGGGTGGTACCACAGCTCGTGGAACCCGGAGACGTCGAAATGAACCAAAATCATTCTTGATCAAAAATGGCTTGATTTATCTAAGCATTCGTTTTTTTTTATACGCTGAAGCATGCAGCCGCTCAGGACGTACTCACTTTTGGCGGATTCGAGAAAGGAGATCATGTTAAATCTGAATAAAACTTAATTTTTATGCTGGCATGCATGGAGGCCTGGCAATTTTTATGGAAGACTAAAAGGACTATGTGTTACTACCACGCAGGGGCGTAGCCAGGATTTCGGCCAGGGGGGGGGGGGCAAACGGGATCAGAGGGCCCTCGTAGCCAATTGGGGGCCCACACACTGGCGGATCTAGGGTTCGAGTTTGGGGGTAAAAATTTATATCCCATCAAACCCATTAAACCGCCTGAAATCAGCACAAAATGTACACATTTCCTGATAAGAAAATATAAGCAACTTTATCTAAGGAAGTTTGTTTTAAATCAGCTATCAATGCATAAGCAAGCGAAATCCGATGAGTTTTCAGAAATGTGTGAGACTTTTGGGATTCCCCCCCCCCCTAAAAAACTTGGCAGATCCAGGGGAAAAGGGGCCATAGCAGCCGTCAAACCGCCTGAAATCAGCACAAAATGTACACATTTCCTGAAAAGAAAATCTAAGCAACTTTATCTAAGGAAAGTTTGTTTTAAATCAGCTATCAATGCAAATCTGATGAGTTTTCAGAAATGTGAGACTTTGGGATTCCCCCTAAAAAAAAACTTCCGCCCCCCCCCCCACACCACCACCACCACCCATCCCAAGCGTCTTATTCCAAACGTCCAGACCCCAATACATTTTGTCCTAACGTCACAATAACTTCACGCGCATCCACATGAGGGCTTGCGCTGTTATTGTAGCTCGTTGGCTATGATACCAAATGCTGCCATATTTAGGGAAATAGGAGGTCGGACAGATCATTTTGTAACCAACGCTTAAAAGTCGATAACATTACCTCGGTAGGCCTGAGGCAGGCACGTAGCCAAGGGTGGGGGGGGGGGCGGGGGGAGGCTACCCCCCCCCCCCCCCCCGCCCTGGAGGCCCGGCGGGCCCTTTTCGGACGCGCAGCGCACCGAAAAGGGCCGACGAGACCACGCTCATGGACTACGCGAAGCGTGGTCTTTAAGAGTTTAGAGCATTTCAGAGGTTCCTTAGGGGCACCAGGGCCCTTTCTGAAAGACCACGAGGGCCCTTGGACGTTCAGCAGAGCCCTGTACATGTCAGAAGGGCCCCTGTACAAGCCGAAAGGGCCCCTGAGCGGGTCAAAGGGCCCCTGAACACGTCGAATGAGCACCGAGCCAGCACAGAGGGACCCCTGGGAAGGTCGGAGAGGCCCCTGAGCATGTCGGCAGGGCGACAAAGCAGCCAGTGCAGTCCCTTGCCAGGTCTTAAGGACCCCCTGAACAGGCTGGAGGGCCCCTGGACAGACCAGCACCAGAGGGCCTCTGGGAAGTTAAAAGGGCCACTGTGCATGTCAGAGGGGCCCCTGACCAGACCAAAAGGGCCCCTGAACATGCCGAATGGGCTCCTAGTCAGCACGGAGGGGCCCCAGGGCAGGTCGAAGGGCCCTTTGAGCATGTTGACAAGGCGACAGAACAGAAAGCGCAGTCTCTTGCCAGGTTGGAAGGGCCCCTTAGAAGGCTGGATGGCTCCTGGGCAGACCAGAGGGCCCTTGGGAAGTTCAAAGGGCCCCTGTGCATGTCAAAGGGGCCCCTGACCAGACCGAAAGGGTCCCTGAGCAGGTCAGATGGCCCCTGATTACGTCGAATGGGCCTCTGGCCAGCACAGAAGGACCCCTGGGCAGGTCGGAGTGGCCCCTGAGGATGTCGGCAGGGTGAAAAAGTAGCCAGTGCAGTCCCTGGCAGCTCGGAAGGGCCCCTGAGCAGACCAGAGGGCCCCTGGACAGACCAGAGGGCCCTGGACAGACCAGAAGGCCCCTGGACAGATCAGAGGGCCCCTGGAAAGTTGAACCTCACAAAATAAAGTGGCCGAAATCCGTAGAGTTTTTCATATCCTTTTTTTTTTTGGGGGGGGGGGGGGGTTAACGCTCGGGAAGGGGCCCTTTCGAGGCGCCGCCCCCCCCCCCCCCCCCCCACCCCCTGGACGAAATCCTGGCTACGTGCCTGGCCTGAGGGGCCCTCGAAATGCCTGAGGGGGCCCTCGAAATGTCTGAGGGGCCCTCGAAAGGAATTGGAGGCCCTGGGAAGGCCTGAGGGGCCCTCGAAATAAATACCAGCTCTTAAATGCTGTTATTTATTCGTGTTAGATTTGTTCGTGGACGTTCTTTATGCGACATAAGGCGTTTTGCGGGCACCTGACACCATCCAAAACATTGGGGCCTTCGGCCCCAGGGGGCCCTCGCTCGGTCGCCAGAGGGGCCCGCCTGGCCTCCAGGGGGGGGGGGGGGGGCATGGCCCCTTTGCCCCCCCCCCCCTTGGCTACGCCACTGCTACCACGTGTGCTCCCGTAACGTTTCATATTTCAAACCTGTTTTAGCTTTACCAGTGCGCGCCCGCTCGGTCATAGCCCAAAAAGGCGTTTTACTGGTTGTATTTAGGCTCTTTAAAACTCTTGACAAAAATACATAAAACTAACAATGCACGGAATCATGAAAAACAAATATTATCGTTGAGCTTAAATAAAATTGTCACGTGCATATTCATGAACACTTATCCCTGCCTGCAGCATCGTCACGACTGGAGAGAGAAGTACTCGGAATGTGAACATGAGCAGCATGGGAACAGCGCTGGCTCACGGACGCGGTCCGACAAATGGATGTGTCGACTGCACACTGGCAGCCGACAGCCGGCAGCCGACAGCCTCTGCGCCGACAGCCGGCTGCCGGCAGCCGACAGCCGCTGAGCCGACAGCCGACAGCCTCTGAGCCGACAGCCGCTGAGCCGACAGCCGCTGAGCCGACAGCCTCTGAGCCGACAGCCTCTGAACCGACAGCCTCTGAGCCGACAGCCTCTGAGCCGACAGCCGCTGAGCCGACAGCCGGCAGTCGACAGGCGGCAGTCGACAGGCGGCAGTCGACAGCCGGCAGTCGACAAGCCGCTGAGCCGACAGCCGGCAGTCGACAGCCGCTGGGCCGACAGCCGCTGAGCCGACAGCCGCTGAGCCGACAGCCGCTGAGCCGACAGCCGCTGAGCCGACAGCCGGCAGTCGACAGCCGGCAGCCGACAGCCGCTGATCCGACAGCCGGCAGTCAACAGCCCCTGAGCCGACAGCAGGCTGCCGGCAGCCAACAGGCGCTGAGCCGACAGCCACTGAGCCGACAGCTGACAGCCTCTGAGCCGACAGCCGTTGAGCCGACAGCTGGCAGTCGACAGCCGCTGAGCCGAAAGCCGGCAGTCGACAGCCGCTGAGCCGACAGCCGGCAGTCGACAGCCGCTGAGCCGGCAGCCGCTGAGCCGACAGCCGCTGAGCCGACAGCCGACAGCCGCTGTGCCGACAGCCGGCAGTCGACAGCCGCTGAGCCGACAGCCGGCAGGCGACAGCCGGCAGGCGACAGCCGCTGAGCCGACAGCCGGCAGGCGACAGCCGCTGAGCCGACAGCCGGCAGGCGACAGCCGGTGAGCCGACAGCCGCTGAGCCGAAAGCCGCTGTGCCGACAGCCGGCAGTCGACAGCCGGCAGGCGACAGCCGCTGAGCCGACAGCCGGCAGGCGACAGCCGCTGAGCCGACAGCCGGCAGGCGACAGCCGCTGAGCCGACAGCCGCTGGGCCGACAGCCGCTGGGCCGACAGCCGCTGAGCCGACAGCCGCTGAGCCGACAGCCGGCAGGCGGCAGCCGGTGAGCCGACAGCCGACAGCCGCTGAGCCGACAGCCGCTGAGCCGACAGCCGGCAGTCGACAGCCGCTGAGCCGACAGCCGGCAGTCGACAGCCGCTGAGCCGGCAGCCGCTGAGCCGACAGCCGACAGCCGCTGTGCCGAAAGCCGGCAGTCGACAGCCGGCAGGCGACAGCCGCTGAGCCGACAGCCGGCAGGCGACAGCCGCTGAGCCGACAGCCGGCAGGCGACAGCCGGTGAGCCGACAGCCGCTGAGCCGACAGCCGGCAGTCGACAGCCGCTGAGCCGACAGCCGGCAGTCGACAGCCGCTGAGCCGACAGCCGGCAGTCGACAGCCGCTGAGCCGGCAGCCGCTGAGCCGACAGCCGCTGAGCCGACAGCCGACAGCCGCTGTGCCGACAGCCGGCAGTCGACAGCCGGCAGGCGACAGCCACTGAGCCGACAGCCGGCAGGCGACAGCCGCTGAGCCGACAGCCGGCAGGCGACAGCCGGCAGGCGACAGCCGGTGAGCCGACAGCCGACAGCCGGTGAGCCGACAGCCGGCAGTCGGCAGCTGCTGAGCCGACAGCCGGCAGGCGACAGCCGATGAGCCGACAGCCGGCAGGCGACAGCCGGTGAGCCGGCAGCCGACAGCCGGTGAGCCGACAGCCGGCAGCCGACAGCCGCTGAGCCGACAGGCCACAGCCGACAGCCGCTGAGCCGACAGCCGGCAGCCGACAGCCGCTGAGCCGACAGCCGGCAGCCGACAGCCGCTGAGCCAACAGCCGGCAGCCGACAGCCGCTGAGCCAACAGCCGGCAGCCGACAGCCGCTGAGCCGACAGCCGGCAGGCGACAGCCGGTGAGCCGACAGCCCACAGTAGGCAGCTGCTGAGCCGACAGCCGGCAGGCGACAGCCGGTGAGCCGGCAGCCGCTGAGCCGACAGCCGACAGCCGCTGTGCCGACAGCCGGCAGCCGACAGCCGCTGTGCCGACAGCCGGCAGCCGACAACCGCTGAGCTGACAGGCCGCAGCCGACAGCCGCTGTGCCGACAGCCGGCAGCCGACAGCCGCTGTGCCGACAGCCGGCAGCCGACAGCCGCTGAGCCGACAGGCCGCAGCTGCACCGGCCTCACACACACTACACAGAGTCCCAGCTCTGGCGTGACGAGCTGCCCGGGACGAGGCGTGCGGACTTGCTGAGGACGAGACGTGGGGACCTGCGGAGGATGAGACGTGAGGACCTGTGGAGGACGAGACGTGAGGACCTTCGGAGGACGAGACGTGAGGACCTTCGGAGGACGAGACGTGAGGACCTGTGGAGGACGAGACGTGAGGACCTGTGGAGGACGAGACGTGAGAACCTGCGAAGGACGAGACGTGGGGACCTTCGGAGGACGAGACGTGGGAACCTGTGGAGGACGAAACGTGAGGACCTGCGGAGGACAAAACGTGGGGACCTGCGGAGGACCAGATATGAAGACCTGCTGAGGTCGAGACGTGCGGGAAACCTGCGGGGTCAGGCGTAAATTGGGGCCGGTAATTCGGCTGACATGTAATTTAGCGTGCCGTGTGGTTAATCGATCGAGACGAGCCCGGAGCCGTCCTGAGACCGGACGAGCCCGGAGCCGTCCTGAGACCGGACGAGCCCGGAGCCGTCCTGAGACCGGACGAGCCCGAAGCCGTCCTGAGACCGGACGAGCCCGGAGCCGTCCTGAGACCGGACGAGCCCGGAGCCGTCCTGAGACCGGACGAGCCCGGAGCCGTCCTGAGACCGGACGAGCCCGGAGCCGTCCTGAGACCGGACGAGCCCGGAGCCGTCCTGAGACCGGACGAGCCCGGAGCCGTCCTGAGACCGGACGAGCCCGGAGCCGTCCTGAGACCGGACGAGCCCCGAGCCGTCCTGAGACCGAGCCCGGAGCCGCCCCCCCCCCCCCGAGACCGGACGAGCCATGCGTGAACGTGTTCAGAACATGACTCTGACTGTCCGACCTGCTTCCCTGCTGCCGAGGGGGACGCGTCACGACAAATGCAGAGCAGAGCAGAGCAGAGCAGAGCAGAGCAGAGCAGAGCAGAGCAGAGCAGAGCAGAGCAGAGCAGAGCAGAGCAGAGCAGAGCAGAGCAGAGCAGAGCAGAGCAGAGCAGCGCAACGCAACGCACACGCAGAGAGAAAGAGAGAAAGAGAGAGAAAGAGAGAGAAAGAGAGAGAAAGAGAGAGAAAGAGAGAGAAAGAGAGAGAAAGAGAGAGAAAGAGAGAGAAAGAGAGAAATAGAGAGAAAGAGAGAGAAAGAGAAAGAGAAAGACAGAGACAGAGACAGAGACAGAGACAGAGACAGAGACAGAGACAGAGACAGAGACAGAGACAGAGACAGAGACAGAGACAGAGACAGAGACAGAGACAGAGACAGAGACAGAGACAGAGACAGAGACAGAGACAGAGACAGAGACAGAGACAGAGACAGAGACAGAGGCAGAGACAGAGACAGAGACAGAGGCAGAGACATAGACATAGACAGAGACAGAGACAGAGACAGAGACAGAGACAGAGACAGAGACAGAGACAGAGACAGAGACAGAGACAGAGAC
Source organism: Chirona hameri (assembly GCA_036785665.1). NCBI lineage: Eukaryota > Metazoa > Arthropoda > Thecostraca > Balanomorpha > Balanidae > Chirona > Chirona hameri. Next base: position 14,758 of record JAXIVJ010007142.1, read on the forward strand.
AGAGACAGAGACAGACGCCACCGGACCCGTGCCTGGTGACGGTGATACTCGGAACGACGGAGAGCAGGTTCGCAGCGCCAACTCGACATCGGTAAATACGTCATCTGCACAGACCGCCAACGTTGACAGTGAGTGCAAAACATAAACCAGTTGCCAACGAAGAAGGCTTTCTTTGTTCATCACTAATCGATTAATCTCCGCTTCGATTGACCCGAGCTAATCGACGGAAAATGCTTTTCATTGTCTTATAGCCCGAACAATAAGACTTCACCGCAAGACACATCCCTGGTAAGTGGTGACAAGGAACAAACAACATTCCGTGACAAAATATTGCAACTCAAAATGGAGTAGCACAGTACGAATTATAAATTCATGCAACGTGCAAAAGCTGACGTTATTATTGATAGACAACTCTGGTACCATTCCGTCCCCGGATAGTTTCGATAACAAATGTGTGTACTTTGTTTCGCGTGGAAAATATTCGCAGTGTGTACATTGGTTGTGCCGGACTCATGCAGCAGCAGCTGACTACCGTATAGCAGTGATTTCGGCCGTGTCCGCCACGCCCGCCGTGCCCCAGGGCAGCAGTGAGAGGTGCAGCAGTGATTTCGGCCGTGTCCGCCACGCCCGCCGTGCCCCAGGGCAGCAGTGACAGGTGCAGCAGTGATTTCGGCCGTGTCCGCCACGCCCGCCGTGCCCCAGGGCAGCAGTGAGAGGTGCAGCAGTGATTTCGGCCGTGTCCGCCACGCCCGCCGTGCCCTAGGGCAGCAGTGAGCGGTACCGTACCGGCGCGGCGGCGGTCTCTGCCCTGCCCCGTGTCGGGCGGTCCCGGGCCGGTCGTCTGCCGTGACGAGCAGGGCCGGCCGCGTCCGACCAAGGCCGCTCCTCAGCCGGCCCGTCAGCTCCTCTGACGTCACCGAGCCCTGCTGACCAGCATTCCGACGGCGATTTCCGGGGCACACCCAGCCAGCAGCGGCCCAGCAGCAGACGACCCCACTGAACTAAGCACCCCATCACCACACAACCCGGCCCTCGCCAGCCAGCCAGCAGCGGCCCAGCAGCAGACGACCCCACCGAACTCAGCCCCCCCCCCCCCCCCCCATCACCACCCTGCACAGTGCACACCATAGAACGTGACGTCCACTCGGGAGTGCACGTGTTGAGACGGTGAGTCACTTTCCGCGAGGTGACCGAACGTGGAGTCAAGACTCCGGGCCACATAGTTCGTGTGTAACCAATTACGGTGGTGGGTACTAGAGTTGCAAAATTATGGGCCTCGCGACCCACCGCTGGGACCAGACCTGGTCACGGCCGTGACTGAAGCTGTGACTGGCCAGGTCAGCGCCATAGGGTTAGCATTGCAGCGCCGTGACTAAAGCTGTGACTTGCCAGCGCATGCCGTGGCCGTGACTGGGCTGTGACCAAAGATCTCGGATTGTCTGCACCTCTAGTGGGTACGGCATCCTATAACACGAGGAGTGTGTGGAAGAAAACTTATTTTGAACTGCATCTCCTTCCTATCATGACGCAGGATTACGGTAATTCCCGCAATCCACACGCACTCGGCAGGACCAAACGGACACAATTGGGCAAATTTGAAAATGCATCAGCTTTAGTAGATATGACAAAATGATTGAAAAATGAAAATACAGAGACAAAAAAAAATATACTATAAATGATCCGCATTTAGTGACATTCAGATGCGCCCACTGAGCGTAAATTGACGCGAAATGGCACAAAATCGTAATGATGCGGTCGTTCCTGCCAGTACGTTTCCGGCCGTGTCGGCGAGCTTCGCCCTGTCATATGCCCGCCAAAACAGGGCGGCTGGGGTCAGTGTCACTGATACCCGGAATATCTCTTACGGCGAGGCGAAACAGAAGACAGACGAGCGTGTGGTATCATTGTCAACACGGACCTAGGCGGAAAAGTAAAAGCGGAGTGACGGGGCATGTAATATGTATGTATTATTGCCTTAGGTACTCCAAAGATAACAATGTCAAACTTGGGTCGTAAACCATCAACTAGCAAGCACACGCTAGCAGTAACAATCATTGACATTAAGAACGAAGTAATTACTAGAGAATACATGACGGTATACTAAATCACCATCGCAAAATGTTCAAGACACCAGGATACCTATTAAATGCCACCGGCATCAACAAAACGGCATAAAACGATATTGGAATATTTCAATTGGTATACTTTTGCACCGAGTTGGTGTCTCTATGACGCCGTGACGCTCTGGCTAACCGAGACGTATCCGGTGGCTAACCGAGACGTATCCGGTGGCTAACCCAGACGTGTCCGGTGGTAACAGGTGTGTCAGGTGGCTAACCCAGACGTGTCCGGTGGTAACAGGTGTGTCCGGTGGCTAACGGAGACGTGTCCGGTGGCTAACCGAGATGTGTCCGGTGGCTAACCGAGACGTGTCCGGTGGCTAACCGAGACGTGTCCGGTGGCTAACCGAGACGTATCCGGTGGCTAACCGATACGTATCCGGTGGCTAACCGAGACGTGTCCGGTGGTAACAGGTGTGTCAGGTGGCTAACCGAGACGTGTCCGGTGGCTAACCGAGATGTGTCCGGTGGCTAACCCAGACGTGTCCGGTGGTAACAGGTGAGTCAGGTGGCTAACCGAGACGTGTCCGGTGGCTAACCGAGATGTGTCCGGTGGCTAACCCAGACGTGTCCGGTGGCTAATAGAGACGTGTCCGGTGGCTAACCGAGACGTGTCCGGTGGCTAGCCGAGACTTGTCCGGTGGCTAACCGAGACGTATCCGGTGGCTAACCGAGACGTATCCGGTGGCTAACCGAGACGTGTCCGGTGGCTAACCGAGACGTGTCCGGTGGCTAACCCAGACGTGTCCGGTGGTAACAGGTGTGTCAGGTGGCTAACCGAGACGTGTCCGGTGGCTAACCGAGACGTATCCGGTGGCTAACCGAGACGTGTCCGGTGGCTAACCCAGACGTGTCCGGTGGCTAACCGAGATGTGTCCGGTGGCTAACCGAGACGTGTCCGGTGGCAAACGGAGACGTGTCCGGTGGCTAACAGGTGTGTCCGGTGGCTAACGGAGACGTGTCCGGTGGCTAACCGAGATGTGTCCGGTGGCTAACCGAGACGTGTCCGGTGGCAAACGGAGACGTGTCCGGTGGCTAACAGGGGTGTCCGGTGGCTAACGGAGACGTGTCCGGTGGCAAACGGAGACGTGTCCGGTGGCTAATCGAGACGTGTCCGGTGGCTAACCGAGACGTGTCCGGTGGCTAACCCAGACGTATCCGGTGGCTAACCGAGACGTGTCCGGTGGCTAACCGAGACGTGTCCGGTGGCTAACCGATACGTATCCGGTGGCTAACCGAGACGTGTCCTGAAGCTAACCGAGACGTGTCCGGTGGCTAACCGAGACGTGCCCGGTGGCTAACCGAGACGTGTCCGGTGGCTAACCGAGACGTGTCCGGTGGCTAACCGAGACGTGTCCTGAAGCTAACCGAGACGTGTCCGGTGGCTAACCGAGACGTGTCCGGTGGCTAACCGAGACGTATCCGGTGGCTAACCGAGACGTGTCCTGAAGCTAACCGAGACGTGTCCGGTGGCTAACCGAGACGTGTCCGGTGGCTAACCGAGACGTATCCGGTGGCTAACCGAGACGTGTCCTGAAGCTAACCGAGACGTGTCCGGTGGCTAACCGAGACGTGTCCGGTGGCTAACCGAGACGTATCCGGTGGCTAACCGAGACGTGTCCGGTGGCTAACCGAGACGTGTCCGGTGGCTAACCGAGACGTGTCCGGTGGCTAACCGAGACGTATCCGGTGCGTAGGGCGGCATTGCGGGTCACATGATGATGCCGGGCCCCGGCGCGCCCTCGTCAGCATGTTGACCGCCCGGGGGCCGGTCCGGCCGCAGGTCAGCGGGTCCACAGTCGCTTCAGACACCCCCTAGACGTGACCCTGGGTCCGTCGGGTCACAGGTCACCGCACCGTCAGCGGCCACAGGGGGTCAACGGGGGTCACCGCGGGTCACCGGGGGTCACTGCGGGGGCGCTGGGTACGCGGTACGTGCGGTGTCACGGTGGACACGGGGTTGGAAGGGAGAACCGGTGGGTTTCGCCGGGGAGGTATCTATGGACTCTCGATTAACGTGGGAATATATCCCATCATCGAGGGACGTCTGGTGGCCACACCCCGATATCAGGGAATCAATATGATAACTGTACCTACAGTCATTATCAGCCAATGTGACAACATGTGCCGCAAACACAACCCCTCGGAGAGCTGATCACTAACAATCAGTCAGCGGGCTATCTCCGACTTTGAGCCGACTTCTGGTAATTCAGCATCAACTTGATGCATTACACCTTGATAATTGTGTTCAGATGCAATCACAAAAGGTGTGTATAGTGACTTGCAAATTATCAATGTCCCAACTCATCTTTGGAAGCCATCTTAATGCACGTTTCGATTATAGTATTCACTATGTCATACACTACTGATAACAGTCGTATACACATTCTCTCGGGACGTGAGTCTGTTGCAGCGGGTCTGTGCTATCAACGTTTCAACTGCCAAAAAGGGTATCAGACATACGATAGGACGTACGTTAGAGAAAGCTGGTATTGTAACCACCCATTTACCAGTTTGTGCAGTTCTGAGCAGCCACGAGACCGTATGCGACCGATACGGTTCACTGAATCCACACACAGGTGACGCTGGGTAATACGAAGTAAATATAGCATCGCGCTATTATAATCACACTCCACACTCCACACTGCACAGTATGTGCGGAGTTTCAGGCGTGTTGGCCGAGTTTTCCAGGGACCGGGTCGTCGGCCTCTTTCTGCGATGGCTACCGTGGCATGTGGAAAGCGGATTTGGACCAAGCACAAGGCTGCTGACATACAAGGCCGTGGCCCATCCGGTTGGTTGGTGCGAGCGGTCTGGTCATGGTCCGACCGGGAGCGGGCGGGAGCGACCGGGAGCGACCGGGAGCGACCGGGAGCGGGCGGGAGCGACCGGAAGCGGCCGGGAGCGGGAGGGAGCGACCGGGAGCGACCGGGAGCGGGCGGGAGCGACCGGGAGCGACCGGGAGCGACCGGGAGCGACCGGGAGCGGGCGGGAGCGACCGGGAGCGACCGGGAGCGGGCGGGAGCGACCGGGAGCGGGCGGGAGCGACCGGGAGCGACAGGGAGCGACCGACCTGCCACGCCAGGCGCAGTCCACTGAGTGGAGCTGAGCCGGGAGCCCACAGACAGACGTGTGCCCATGGCCAGGTTAGACGCAACAGTCTCGTTCACCTCACACTTCACACACGCTGACGCAAAGTGGCGAGCTGATTGGCGAGTGTGTGTATACATTTAGCCTGAAACTTGTGTTGGGATGTATTTGTGTATGATCAAAGCCCTTCGCTACGAAGATTCGCCCTTCGCCCTTCGCTCGTGTGGCTCCCGACTCATCATCCGATCGCGTTATTTCTTTCACCGGCCATAGTCGTCCATAGTTGAAAGTTTTAGTACATCAAAGTATCGGCGCAAGTCTCCTGCCCACCGCCCACTGACCGCATCTGACCACTGACGACTGACCACTGACGCCCACTGACGCCCACCGCCCACTGACCGCATCTGACCGCCACGGACGCCGAGCTGCCGACCGCCGGCCATCTCCTCTCCACCGCCCACTGACCGCATCTGACCACTGACCACTGACGCCCACTGACGCCCACTGACGCCCACTGACGCCCACCGCCCACTGACCGCATCTGACCACTGACCACTGACCACTGACCACTGACCACTGACCACTGACCACTGACCACTGACCACTGACCACTGACGCCCACTGACCACTGACCGCATCTGGCCGCCGCGGACGCCGAGCTGCCGAGCTGCCGACCGCCGGCCATCTCCTCTCCACCGCCCACTGACCGCATCTGACCACTGACAACTGACCACTGACCACTGACGCCCACTAACCACTGACCGCGTCTGACCGCCCACTGACCGCATCTGACCGCATCTGACCGTCGCGGACGCCGCTGCCGACCGCGGGCCATCCCAGTCCAGAACAAAGATCACATGAGCCACGGCGCATAAACGCTTGTCGACTCAAACGTTCCGCCTCGCCAAGTCGGCAATGACGTCAGGCGGGATCGCGAAAACAACTGAGCTACGGGGAGAAAATGATGCCTACATTGCTTCTAATAAACTTCGCCACGCCGATCGTCCGTCTTTTGAATGGGCTGGAAATGACCATGTTTTTTCACTTACTGGCAACATCGGTTGAAGTAGGATATCTAACGATATCCTCCGTTCTAAAATTAGACAATTCCACTCACTAATTAATCCTATCCTATCCTATTAATCCTATCCAGTTTCCCATCAGTCGTATCATCAATAGACTTGCTCTTTTGAGTCATGCCAATCATGAGAATGCGACGTGCACCTTCAGGAAACAGAATCCTTAAATAGCATCTACCATAATGTCGGGGAACACCGAATGGTCTGCCAAAAAAAGACACAATGCTTCTAATATGAGAATCCTACAATAAAAAGCCGACAACTCATCATTTGGTGAACGAGTCGTGGTATGTTGGGAGCGTAGATAACCAAAGCCCTCCACAAAGCTTACATGTAATACAAAGTTCCGCGTATCGCCAGGACAATGGGTGAACAATGAACATCAATACTAACTCGATGTCCCAGCCCTGTGATGTGATGTACCATGCTCCTTATCTCTGCCGACGCCCTAGACATAAAAAGTCCGACGTTCAGCGTCGCCTTCCACTAACAGTGGACAGCGACAGCTCCGTATGGCTCGCGCACGGCCGCAGTGAGTCAGAAGAGCTGCGGCAGCTCGCGCACAGCTCTGGAGACGAGCCGTCACGGGCGTCAACCGCCTCAAGAAAACAGAGATGAGCATCATCCGACTCAGAGGTGACTCAAAGTTCTCGGTATTGTCCCATACGACCCGCTGCTGCGATCAAACCACCCCCAACAAAACACATATGATACCACCGAGCGAGCCCCCCGGCGTCACAGACCCGGAGATAGTGACGTCACGGTCACGTGACCCGTGCTCGGTTGTGCGCCGGTCGGTGACAGAGTCTGGGAGGTGGAGCAGACGATCTGCTGAGTTTATTTCAGGTCGGGGATCGATCATCCGGGCCGGCGCCAGTCGAGTTCTCTGTTTTGATCGGGCGCCAACTCAATTAGGATCGTCCGGCTGAAAGTCGACGATAACGAGCGCGACACGACGACGAGGATGTTTTTGACAGCAGAACGAACGGTAAGGGCGGGTCCGGGCGGGGGAGCAGGCGCGAGGCGACACTGCGGGAAAATACGCCAAATTCCAAGAGAAGTACAATGCATATAATCAACTTGTCCGTTTTTGTATGCATCTATTTATTATGTCTATGTATGTAGGTATATAATCTGTAGACATGTAAACTGCTAGCATGTAGGTAGACGAAGACACCACGAGGAAGAACACTTGAAAGTTATCGAGCCTCGAGAGCTAAACTTGAGAAGACATATTTGTATTTGGGCGATATCTAGCAGGAGAGACAGCCACCTACCTGCCAGCGATATGTGGACTCCATCCGCCCTCCGCTATCTAGCAGGAAAGATAGCCACCTACCTGCCAGCGATATGTGGACTCCATCCGCCCTCCGCTATCTAGCAGGAGAGATAGCCACCTACCTGCCAGCGATATGTGGACTCCATCTGCCCTCCGCTCGATCACAACTTCCGGACTCCGCTGAAACACAAACACAAACAACAGTCAAACAGGATCAAACGGGATCAAACAGGATCAAACAGGATCAAACAGGCCAGGTCAAACAGGATGTTGGAGAGTTCTGCACCTCATGATGGTGCAGTTGTATGTGTAACCGAGAGCAGCCACAGTCCACTCAGCACCACAGTATTTTTCCTGCAGATCTTCTGTGACTCATGGTATTAGGAAAATACGATGAAGAGGCATGCATAACACGTGCCAATTGCATGATTTGTTAACTGTCGTGCAGGCTTGCAGTGTTCACAGTGACAACACGCAGCTTGCAGTCTTCATCGGAGCCGGGCTACACCGAAGCTGTCTGAGCCCCAGTCGCAGTAAGAGCGGCGTGGTACGCGGCGGGTCGAAGAGGGGAGGGCCGATGGAATCCGCCCCATACCCTTCAAAATGACTGAAATCGGCCGATAAAAAAATCCCATTTTATGGCTGAAAGAAACACTTGACTAATTGCACCTAGGAAATGTTTTAAAATAAGTTTGTAACGCACAAGCAAAATAAGACGACATTTGTGGCAACTGTCACTTTTGGGGATTTACCCCCAGAACAAAAATGGTGCCACTCTGTAACCGTCAGTGGCGTGATATCGTCGGCGGTAGGGGCCACCCGCCACGAGCTGGCGGCGAGCAGGGGCCATCCACCCGCCCCGAGCTGGCGGCGAGCTGGCGGCGAGCAGGGGCCATCCTCCGCCCGAGCTGGCGGCGAGCAGGCGCCATCCTCCGCCCCGAGCTGGCGGCGAGCAGGGGCCATCCTCCGCCCCGAGCTGACGGCGAGCAGGGGCCATCCTCCCTGAGCTGGCGGCGAGCAGGGGCCATCCTCCGCCCCGAGCTGACGGCGAGCAGGGGCCATCCGCCCCGAGCTGGCGGCGAGCAGGGGCCATCCGCCCCGAGCTGACGGCGAGCAGGGGCCATCCTCCGCCCCGAACTGACGGCGAGCAGGGGCCATCCGCCCCGAGCTGACGGCGAGCAGGGGCCATCCGCCCCGAGCTGGCGGCGAGCAGGGGCCATCCGCCCTGAGCTGGCGGCGAGCAGGGGTCATCCGCCCCGAGCTGACGGCGAACAGGGGCCATCCTCCGCCCCGAGCTGACGGCGAGCAGGGGCCATCCTCTGCCCCGAGCTGACGGCGAGCAGGGCGCGTTGGTTGACAAAGTGGCGCACTGGCGATGACATCAGCTGAATTTATCATCGACCCAGCTCCGCCGGTCCCTATCAGCCAGGCTGGGGACGGTGGACGGTGCGGTGGCAAGGGTCGCTGCTCCCGGTCAACGATGACAAACAAAACTACCGATCCAGCAGCTGCCGTAAAGCTACTTTTCCCGGCAGTGGGCGATGGTAGAAATTAACTCACTCCGATTTTCACTGTGGAAAATGACAAATATAATATCGAAGATGTGGTGAAATAGAAAATAACCGTCGACCAGTGACAATTTTATGGAAAACAAATTGTTTCGTCACGTTCCGATTGGTATTTCGCCATTTTCCGTCGAGATCGTGGCCGTCTCAGCATTTGACACGACACTAGAGCTCAGCAGTCTTGACGCCCACAGTCGCGACGCAGGGCTGAGCTTTGAAAGCGGCCACGAACAGAGGGTGAAGAGCTTGACAATAGCGAGACAATAGCGAGACATTAGCGACTGCTCGCCTTTACCGCAGCCGTGTTCCCAGCACCCCGTCAGATCGAGCGTCGCCTGATATCCATCACGGCGGCAATCCCTACCAATGTCCGGTCCGGGGGCGGCAGAAGTGGATTCCAGGGAGTCGAGAGACGAGGCGTACCGGGCGTGGCGGCGTTCCGACACGGACTCTGACAGGAGCGGATATCGGCGACTCCGGAACCGAGTGAAGGTCTGCTTGGCCAAATGTAAGCGTGCTTATTAGAGATGCAAAAATTCCCCCAAAAACAGGAACCGGCCCCGCACCGCCACCGCTCATACATGAGTTGGGACCGGCATCAAGGCCGGCCACATGTGGCAACACCCGCCAGGCCCGGCATGCGGCAGCTCAAGCTAGGAATCTGCATGTATACTTCATTCTACACTTAAAATCTTTTAGCAGGAATATTTATAGTTTGCAATGTGCATTTTGCACCATTTTAACACACACCACATTGAAACGCCAATGGATAATGGATATATATGGACCATGGAGTAAAGAAATCCCACACAAGTCAGAACTTGAGATAAATAATCAACAACAGACTAACAGGAAAGTCAAACAGGTCAAGGTGAGTAGACTTCCTTCATCTTTGGTGGTTTGCAAAAATAAAAAAAACAAAAATAAGACGCATGATAGATATATAGATCATGCAAGTCCAAACGAGCAGCTTAAAAGTATGTAATAAGTATGCATTCATCACTCAACATCACACAATGCAATGTTTGGGCTGTAATTGTAATAGCTTCTACAAACAATGTTGAGGTTAGAGGTACTACAACCTACTTACTTATTTGATCAATGTTGACATGGACTAGTAAATACTAAATATACTTCACAGGATAATGGGGAAAAGGCAAGTTTTCCTGGTCATTTAAGTATGACAAACATACTAAAAACATTGGGAGTGACAATCATATTTTGAATGATAAAAGTAAAATAATCAACCTGTTTTAAATTACAGAGTATCCTCGGTTTTCTCACTATCCAAGCCAAGATATCTATAACTAACATCTAAGCCAGTCACACACAGAGCCACTCTTATACGGCCTTGTCACATATTTATACAGCCTTGGGCAGTGGGCACAGATAAACAAAGCTTGAGCTACTTCACTGCCAAAGCCAAGGCCGTACAACTGCCTTGGTACAACTTCACACGTCCGTCAAGCTAGCAGCAGATTCATATTCGCGAATCTGCTGCTGCCAGACAGACATTCGCCGGGCTCGAATATACTGCTGCTGGCAGCAGATTCGGCGAATGTCTGTCAGCTGGCAGCATATTCGTGAACAACTTCCGCGGCATTTTTCGCGCATCATCTGAACGCCAGCAGCAGATTCGCAACGTGATGTGTTTGAGTTGAGTTGTTCGGTGAGAGATGGGTACCTTCTAGGTAAGTAGGTATTGATCAACGTATTACTGACTTGAAGCAGTCAGTGAGTAGGACCTCTAACCTCCTCCTACTTACCTAGAAGGTACCCATCTTTCACCGAACAACTCAACTCAAACACATCACGTTGCGAATCTGCTGTTGGCGTTCAGATGATCCGCAGAAAATGCCGCGGAAGTTGTTCACGAATATGCTGCCAGCTGACAGACATTCGCCGAATCTGCTGCTGGTAGCAGTATATTCGAGCCCGGCGAATATCTGAATCTGCTGCTCGCGCCAAAAAGGCCGCGTAAGTTGTTCACGAATATGCTGCCAGCTGACAGACATTCGCCGAATCTGCTGCCAGTAGCAGTATATTCGAGCCCGGCGAATGTCTGTCTGGCAGCAGCAGATTCGCGAATATGAATCTGCTGCTAGCTTGACGGACGTCAACTTCACTGCTGTGCGTAATAGCGGCTGAAGTATTTGACAATTGTCAAGCGTTGAGCTCAAAACGGCGCAGACAATTAATCCCGTCACCGAAATGACTAACTTTATGACCATAAATAACTTAAATCACCAAAATGAAAATGTCAACATATTGCGGATTCGGCAGATGGACTTCTTTAAAAAATATTTAAATTTCAACTGACACCAATGGTTCAGATTTAATACTACAGCTTATTTTCGAATACGAACATGAACAATTGTCTTCACACAATTCTGAGGCGTCGCGATTCTGAGGTGTGAAGTTGTGAATATCTGTCAGTGACACATTCGCGAATATCGATCTACTGCTTAATTGACACACGTGATTCTTTTACGGTCGTCCTGGCGAATTCGTCGCAAATGTGACTCATCAAAACACATTGTTTGGAAATTGGGTTTGAATGTGTTGTCGGGGAGTGTGTCACGTGTAATTATGCAAGGTCATATATAAATTATGGAGCTATTGTGATAAGAAGTTGAAGTGGAACTAGACAGGTTTGCATTCTGGGATAGGTCTTGGCCACTTAAGATTTCTTTGCAAAATGTTTTTGTTTGTGTTTTGCAGTCTTTCCACCTTTATAATTGTAATTGCATAAAATACAATATTTGTTCACTACCAAAACTACAAATGATATGACTTGAATATGTCCTTTCTCATGTGGAACTAAATAGTAAATATGTATCAATAAATATTCTCAGTAATATGTATTTACAATAGTATTAACAATAATTATTATCATATATGTGGGTGGTTTTGTTCCATAGGTACTTATTTGTTATACAAAATAATTTGGGGTGACCTGGGGCAATGGGATGGCTAAATATAATATTGTATGCCACCCCACCTAGTTACTAGTGATGACAGTGGAATATGATTTGGGGTAGTTGTTTCTGTTTGACTGCACTCGACTCTCGCACTGCTGCAGTGACTGAGCTGATGAATTGATCATGAATTGACCCTGTAGTTTGATTTATTAAGTTTCACTGGTGTGTCCACTCCTTGCTAGGTCGTACTAGTTATCACTTTTAATTTGTAAACTAGGACATTGTTATGTGTTATGCTGGTGTTTTACTGTTGTATATTTTTTTCTCTCAATTTATCATGATCTTTAAGCATGTATGTTCTGACTTCTGCCAATATTTATTTCTATTTTTTTTTAATTGATAACTTGTGCTGAGCCCGGCATGAGCCCGGCAAGCCTGAGTTCAGACACAGCTTCAGGCACGCCGGGCCTGAATTTGGGCCCAGCGCCGGCTCTGTGGTCCTGAAATTTGCGTCTCTAGTGCTTATCTGTGACCGCATGCTATCGGACCGCCGCGGTTTCTGGCGCAACATGCGTGACTTTGCTCTGCGCCCGGCCAAGGGTGGGGGAGGTGTCACCGAGCACCTGTCACCGGCACAGGCAGACGAATTCAACCGGCATTTTGCGACCGTCGGTCCTCGCATCGCCGCTGGACTAGCAGCCGGTGGCCCTCCTCCCCTCCCGCCGAGACCCCCTTTCGTCACCACAAGCATGCGTATGGGGCCGGTAACTCTACCAGAGCTGTCATCAGCACTCCGTCAACTGTCCTCCTCAAGGGCAGTGGGACATGACGGTGTCCCTCTCCATGCTGTCCGTCAGTGTTTCCCTGTGCTCGGTCCTCACCTGCTACATCTAATTAATGTCTCAATCAGCTCGTGTGTCTTCCCGTCGGCCTGGAAACTTGCATCTGTCGTGCCACTGCATAAATCTGGCTCCCGTGATAATGCAGCTAATTTTAGACCGATTTCGATTCTGCCAGTCTTGTCTAAGGTGTGCGAAAAAGTAGTTTGCACTCAGCTGACGTCTTATCTTGTCTCATCTCATCTTTTATCGCCTTCACAATATGCTTACCGACAATGTCATTCCACGGAAGACGCCCTGATCGACGCTGTCGAATGGATGACGCGCCGCATTGACAGAGGGCATGTTGTTGCCGTCACTTCCATCGACCTAAGTCGCGCTTTCGACAGTGTTGACCATGGCGTCCTCCTAACGAAGCTGAACTGGTACGGGATCGATCCAGTGTGGTTCGGGAGCTATCTTGGTGGCCGGCGGCAGGTGGTGAGAGGTGGTTCCTTGTCCCTCCCACTGTCCCACGGAGTCCCGCAGGGCTCGTTAGTTGGCCCTATCCTCTTCAGTGTCTTCACGAACGACCTACCTTCCTATCTCCCCCACGGTCGCCTTATTTCTTATGCCGATGATACCCAACTCTTTGACTCTGCGCATCCTGATGGCATTACTTCACTTAAAACCCGGCAGGAGGAGACCATTCTCACAGTTCAATCCTACTTCACTTTAAATTCACTGAAAATGAACCCGACCAAGACTAGTTTGCTCCTTGTCGGCACAGCCCAGAACCTTAAGAAAACCGCATCCTTCCAACTTAACATATCTGGTCATGTACTAACACCATCCCCGTCCGTGAAGATGCTGGGAGTGACGGTCGATTCAAACCTATCCTGGGAAATACACATCTCCAACGTAGTCAAAAAGTGCAATTCCATCCTCTTCTGTTTGTATAAAATTCGCCACCATCTCACACCCGATGTCCGTCAACTTCTTATCCAATGTCACGTCTTCCCACATATCCTTTATTGCCTCTCAGTCTGGGGTGGAGCTGCTCAGTGTAATTTGCACAAGGTGCAGAAGGTGATTAACTTCGGGGCCAGGATTGTCTCCGGAGCGCGTGCTTGTGACCATATTTCACCGACCGTAAAGGCCCTGGGCTGGCGCAGCGTGGGTGACCTTATCACCCACCGAGACAGCATTGCTGTATACAGGGCACTGAGCGATCCGCGCGCGCCGGAGACAATCCGCACGCTTTTCACAAGGAGAGCCGCTGTATCGCAGCGCACAACCCGGGCGACGTTGGCGGGCATGTTGGAGCCGCCAGCTTTACGCTTGTCGATGTCGCGCCGGGTATTTTCTTTTCGAGCGGCCTCATCCTGGAATCGCCTGCCACCTGCCACCACTGGTTCCCGGACAAAATTCGAGTTTTTACGCCTTTTAGATCGATGTGTTTTTAAGTGATTGGAATGGATATGTTTCTGGCTTTTACTACGTGTATTTTATTTGTGCCGTGTCTTACTGTGTCTGTTTAGTACCACCGTTTTACCACTGTATCATGTCAAGGATCAAACATTAACCCACCGTGTGGAATGATCTACCAATAAACTGAACTGAACTGAACTGAACTGATTCCAGGGAGTCGTGGATTCCAGCTGATGGATTTCAGGGAGGTGTTGGCTCGAGACGCGGCTTGGCAGCTCATCAGACTCCAGCGGGTTCCACACCACGCCGTGGCGACCGCGGGTCACCGCCCGCTGGACAGTGCCTTCTGTGGAATGGACCCGCCGACGCCATGTTGCCGAGCATGTAGACAGGGAGGCCATTAAAGGTGACGTCCTATGATGTAAAAAGAATGCCAAATACAATCCTGTCAGACCTGATGTCAGACATTCCGTCAGAACTGTTGTCAGATATAAACAGAGTTGTGAGTCCGCCAAAGCCACCAGCTGCGCAGCAGGGCTGTGCAACGAAAGCTTTGAGGCAGCAGAGAGCTTGCTTTCTAGCCGCCCCGGGATAGCCGTCGACGACTGGGAGGTCGACCTCAGAGAGCAGTCAGATGCTAGCGACACGCGGACAGAGCTGTGCGACACGCGGACAGAGCTGTAAGACACGCGGGAAAAGCTGCGCGACACGCGGACAGAGCTGTGCAAGACGCGGACAGAGCTGTGTGAGACGCGGACAGAGCTGTGCGACACGCGGACAGAGCTGCGCGACACGCGGACAGAGCTGTGCGACACGCGGACAGAGCTGTGCGACACGCGGACAGAGCTGTGCGACACGCAGACAGAGCTGTGCGAGACGTGGACAGAGCTGCGCGACACGCGGACAGAGCTGTGCGAGACGTGGACAGAGAGCTGCGCGACACGCAGACAGAGCTGCGCGACACGCGGACAGAGCTGTGCGAGACGCAGACAGAGCTGCGCGACACGCGGACAGAGCTGTGCGAGACGCGGACAGAGATGCGCGACACGCGGACAGAGCTGTGCGACACGCGGACAGAGCTGTGCGAGACGCGGACAGAGATGCGCGACACGCGGACAGAGCTGTGCGACCCGCGGACAGAGCTGTGCGAGACACGGACAGAGCTGTGCGAGAGGCGGACAGAGCTGTGCGAGACACGGACAGAGCTGTGCGAGAGGCGGACAGAGATGCGCGACAGGCGGACAGAGCTGTGCGAGACGCGGACAGAGATGCGCGACACGCGGACAGAACTGTGCGACACGCGGGCAGAGCTGTGCGACACGCGGACAGAGCTGTGCGAGACACGGACAGAGCTGTGCGAGACACGGACAGAGCTGTGCGAGACGCGGACAGAGCTGTGCGACACGCAGGCAGAGCTGTGCGAGACGCGGACAGAGCTGTGCGAGACGCAGACAGAGCTGCGCGACACGCGGACAGAGCTGCGCGACACGCGGACAGAGCTGTGCGACACGCGGACAGAGCTGTGCGAGACGCGGACAGAGCTGTGCGAGACGCGGACAGAGCTGTGCGACACGCGGACAGAGATGTGCGAGACGTGGACAGAGCTGTGCGACACGCGGACAGAGCTGTGCGACACGCGGACAGAGCTGTGCGAGACGCGGACAGAGCTGTGCGACACGCGGACATAGCTGTGCGAGACGTGAACAGAGCTGTGCGACACGCGGACAGAGCTGTGCGACACGCGGACAGAGCTGTGCGAGACGCGGACAGAGCTGTGCGACACGCGGACAGAGCTGTGCGACACGCGGACAGAGCTGTGCGACACGCGGACAGAGCTGTACGAGACGCGGACAGAGATGCGCGACACGCGGACAGAGCTGTGCGAGACGCGGACAGAGCTGCGCGAGACGCGGACAGAGATGCGCGACACGCGGACAGAGCTGTGCGACACGCGGACAGAGCTGTGCGAGACGCGGACAGAGATGCGCGACACGCGGACAGAGCTGTGCGAGACGCGGACAGAGCTACGCGAGACGCGGACAGAGATGCGCGACACGCGGACAGAGCTGCGCGACACGTGGACAGAGCTGTGCGACACGCGGACAGAGCTGTGCGACACGCGGACAGAGCTGCGCGACACGCGGACAGAGCTGTGCGACACGCGGACAGAGCTGCGCGACACGTGGACAGAGCTGTGCGACACGCGGACAGAGCTGTGCGACACGCGGACAGAGCTGCGCGACACGCGGACAGAGCTGTGCGACACGCGGACAGAGCTGCGCGACACGTGGACAGAGCTGTGCGACACGCAGACAGAGCTGTGCGACACACGGACAGAGCTGTGCGAGACGCGGACAGAGCTGTGCGACACGCGGACAGAGCTGCGCGACACGCGGACAGAGCTGCGCGACACGTGGACAGAGCTGTACGACACGCGGACAGAGCTGTGCGAGACGCGGACAGAGCTGTGCGAGACGCGGACAGAGCTGTGCGAGACGTGGACAGAGCTGCGCGACACGCGGACAGAGCTGTGCGAGACGTGGACAGAGCTGTGCGACACGTGTACAGAGCTGTGCGAGACGTGGACAGAGCTGCGCGACACGCGGACAGAGCTGTGCGAGACGCGGACAGAGCTGTGCGAGACGTGGACAGAGCTGTGCGACACGCGGACAGAGCTGCGCGAGACGCGGACAGAGATGCGCGACACGTGGACAGAGCTGTGCGACACGCGGACAGAGCTGCGCGAGACGCGGACAGAGCTGCGCGAGACGCGGACAGAGATGCGCGACACGTGGACAGAGCTGTGCGACACGTGGACAGAGCTGTGCGACACGCGGACAGAGCTGCGCGAGACGCAGACAGAGATGCGCGACACGTGGACAGAGCTGTGCGACACGCGGACAGAGCTGCGCGACACGTGGACAGAGCTGTGCGACACGCGGACAGAGCTGTGCGACACGCGGACAGAGCTGTGCGACACGCGGACAGAGCTGCGCGAGACACGGACAGAGATGCGCGACACGTGGACAGAGCTGTGCGACACGTGGACAGAGCTGTGCGACACGCGGACAGAGCTGCGCGAGACGCGGACAGAGATGCGCGACACGTGGAGAGATGCGCGACACGTGGACAGAGCTGTGCGACACGCGGACAGAGCTGTGCGACACGTGGACAGAGCTGTGCGACACGCGGACAGAGCTGCGCGACACGTGGACAGAGCTGTGCGACACGTGGACAGAGCTGTGCGACACGCGGACAGAGCTGCGCGACACGCGGACAGAGCTGTGCGACACGTGGACAGAGCTGTGCGACACGCGGACAGAGCTGTGCGAGACGCGGACAGAGATGCGCGACACGTGGACAGAGCTATGCGACACGTGGACAGAGCTGTGCGACACGCGGACAGAGCTGCGCGAGACGCGGACAGAGATGCGCGACACGTGGACAGAGCTGTGCGACACGCGGACAGAGCTGTGCGAGACGCGGACAGAGCTGTGCGAGACGCGGACAGAGCTGTGTGAGACGCGGACAGAGCTGTGCGACACGCGGACAGAGCTGCGCGACACGCGGACAGAGCTGTGCGACACGCGGACAGAGCTGTGCGACACGCGGACAGAGCTGTGCGACACGCGGACAGAGCTGCGCGACACGTGGACAGAGCTGTGCGAGACGCGGACAGAGCTGTGCGACACGCAGGCAGAGCTGTGCGACACGCGGACAGAGCTGCGCGACACGCAGGCAGAGCTGTGCGACACGCGGACAGAGCTGTGCGACATGCGGACAGAGCTGCGCGACACGCAGACAGAGCTGCGCGACACGCGGACAGAGCTGATGTTAGCCAGAGTCACGGCAGCCAGCCAGAGTCACATGCGTAGGAACTTAGCCAGGAGGTTTATGATTTGTGTTATACTCATCTGCGGCGGTTCATGACAACATCCGAGACATACCACAAACTGGGGGGGGGGGGGAGGGGGCGTGATGACAAATAGTGCAGCGTGCTTTCCATTACCTCATCCTAATTATAGTTAACCAAAGAAAACAGAACAAGCCCTCGCAAACACTGCAATGCCGTCTCTGTCTCAGTAACGGCTGCGGCTATTTCGGGGGCGCAGTATAGCATAGCGGCCCGAACCGCGACTCGGCGGGGGAGGGGGAGGGGAGGGGGTCGCTCGACATCAATCTGCCCGGATCAGCAACACGCCACTGCGTCGCACCGCGCCTAGCCGCGCCCGTGTGGCCGGGTCCGCGGGTCCGTACCCGACAGATGTACCGCGTGGCACGGACCCAGGTGCTGAACACTGCAGACGGCGTCCCGTGACGGCGTCCCGTGACGGGGCCCGTAACCTGCTCCCCGGCGCCGGGTACCGACACGGGGCCGATGTCAGGTCAGACGGCGATACGGGCCGACAACGGACAGGCCTCCGCCAGGTCAGCCGAATGTTGACGGAAGACCTCGCGTCGGCTCGGTAAAAACACAACGGCTGCGCTACATTAGCTAGTTCCTGCTCAGGTGCGTCGTCCCGCTGACAACTGCATTACGCTAGGTCATATGCCAGTGCAATAAGACACAGTCGCTTCCAGTTTAATTACAGGAGTCCGTGGGTTAAAGTGAGCCGCAGAATGGCAAAAACGTTGACATTGACGAACATTTGTACATAAATGAAGCGTTGAATCTCTAAGAGTTGTCCAACTTGTAGCTCTCAAATTAATCCGTAGCGACTCAAGGGAGGAATTGGCTGCAGACGGGATGAAGTTGGCGAACTTTCTCGAAAGCTGAGCACGCTGCAGAAAATCAGAATCAGTGACTGTATAACACACACTTCGGCGTCGCCTTCGAATAACGCTCCACCCGATTGTGCTGATCTTTTATTCATGAAGAAATCATCCACGCGTCAGTTAGCATCAGTGATCAGAGCTACCATAGCTGCGAAAAACAACTGGAGCGGCAACAATCATCACACAATTTCGGGAAACTTTGCACATAAATGAACATCATTACCGGTGACTGAGCAAGGGCCACAAACAGTTTGCTCCAAGACTATGTTGCGAAAGATAATAATTGCAAAAGTACGACATAGAAACAGTTGAGCTGATTCCAGTGCAACATACGTGTGCGATGTGTTATAGATACTGTATGAGGCATCACTGTATATACGAGGCAGCCCAATTTGGCTGCCCCCCCTTGCCAGTATTAGTAGTGACTTATCAGCTGGCTTCCTCCGTGTCACTGACCGTTCACTCAGCAATGGGCCTGTTCCCGTGGCGCCTCTAACCTCCTCTCTAATCTCCTCCAAGATGCTCCAACTTGCAACTGTCCGTGCAATAGGATACGACAGTTGCAAGTTGGAGCAACTTGGAGGAGGTTAGAGGCGCCACGGGAACAGGCCCAAATCACCCCGCTTTATGGCCCGAACAGCTTCACCTTTGACATTACATCGAGCTTTCAGACCGACTCCCCACTAGCGTCGCCTGCGCCTGCTGCACGGAGACCTTGGCCTTGACCGGGGTGACACTGTACAGGGGCACACTCAGCGCGTGGTGCAGGGTGGGGAGGGGGCGGGGCAGCATCCCACCTCACACGGTTCGTTCTGTGAACTCGACAGAGATTGGTCCGACTCAACTCATCAGCTGGACAATTTGGCCTCGTGCGAGCGAGGGTGGCTCAAGGGCAAGCCAGCAGTCATCGTTCGGACTGGCGACTGTGCCGGAAACTCCGGAAGGAGCGACCCCTGCCGCCCACGGCCTGGATTAGGGCACACTCAGTCCGGAGGTCACGGCCTTGCGCGCTGATGTCACCTGCAGGAGCGACCCCTGCCGCCCACGGCCTGGATTAGGGCACACTCAGTCCGGAGGTCACGGCCTTGCGCGCTGATGTCACCTGCAGGAGCGACCCCTGCCGCCCACGGCCTGGATTAGGGCACACTCAGTCCGGAGGTCACGGCTGCCGCGCTGGTGTCACCTGCTGACGTGACCCCCTGCCGCCCACGGCCTGGATTAGGGCACACTCAGTCCGGAGGTCACGGCTGCCGCGCTGGTGTCACCTGCAGGAGCGACCCTGCCGCCCACGGCCTGGATTAGGGCACACTCAGTCCGGAGGTCACGGCTGCCGCGCTGGTGTCACCTGCTGACGTGACCCCCTGCCGCCCACGGCCTGGATTAGGGCACACTCAGTCCGGAGGTCACGGCTGCCGCGCTGATGTCACCTGCTGACGTGTGTGGCGTGACGTGTCGCAGGACGGACTGATCCCACAGCGGCGTCACAGATCCCCGCGACACACGACACACGCTCCGGTGGACCCACGCTCCCACGCTCCGGCGGTCTCAGCAGACATGTCAACGTTTCTAAATGGCAGACGACCCACGCTCCGGCGGTCTCAGCAGACATGGCAACGTTTCTAAATGGCAGACGACCCACGCTCCGGCGGTCTCAGCAGACATGGCAACGTTGCTAAATGGCAGACGGCCCACGCTCCGGCGGTCTCAGCAGACATGGCAACGTTTTTAAATGGCAGACGACCCACGCTCCGGCGGTCTCAGCAGACATGGCAACGTTTCTAAATGGCAGACGACCCACGCTCCGGCGGTCTCAGCAGACATGGCAACGTTTCTAAATGGCAGACGGCCCACGCTCCGGCGGTCTCAGCAGACATGGCAACGTTTCTAAATGGCAGACGACCCACGCTCCGGCGGTCTCAGCAGACATGGCAACGTTGCTAAATGGCAGACGACCCACGCTCCGGCGGTCTCAGCAGACATGGCAACGTTTCTAAATGGCAGACGGCCCACGCAGACTAGAGATAATGCAGGCGGAGGTAATTCGCCCTGGAGCCCTCCTCACATCGCCAGCAGAGCAGTGTCACAAAACATACTAGACAACTTAACAGATTCATTGCTTTTTATTGCATCAGGCAAATAAACTTAGAATAAAGAGCTTCGGGTGAGTTGTTTCACCAGTTCTTTTGGTGAGTTGCTTCACTAACCTCACTGCACTACTGTTATTTGCCATGGCCGTGGAACAGTGAGGAAGAGCCTGAGCCTAGTCAATTCAAGCTTTACTAGAGAATCCTTTTGGACTTTTTACTTTATTTATTTATGCAGAATTAGTACGATCCATAATATCTAAAAAGTTCATATCAGTAAAAGTGAATATTCAAGTTATGTGACTAGCTCAGTCAAAACATAGCAGCAATACTTTTTTACATAATGTATCGTAATTTCCATCTATTATGATCGCATACCTTAACATCTGAAAACGAGTATTTCAAAACACTTTGCAAACCGACGAAGTAACTGGTGCCCAGACACAGGATATCTACCGGAAGAAATTAACTGATCCGGATATCTACCGGAAGATGTCAACTGATCCGGATATCTACCGGAAGAAGTTAACTGATCCGGATATCTACCGGAAGAAGTTAACTGGTCCGGATTTATACCGGAAGAAGTTAACTGATCCGGATATCTACCGGAAGAAGTTAACTGATCCGGAAATATGACGAAACTAAGCTGGGACTCATAAGCAGCCAGATTGGTTGCAGACCGGTCAGCCTATTTAGCTGCTGCACAGGTCATCCTAGGTCATCCTAGGCACAGGTAATGCTGCACAGGTCATCCTACCGAGCACCAGTGTAGTGCAGCCGTCTGTGGGAGCAGTGAACCACATCGAGACAGAGCACCAGTCTAGTGCAGCCGTCTGTGGGAGCAGTGAACCACATCGAGACAGAGCACCAGTGTAGTGCAGCCGTCTGTGGGAGCAGTGAACCACATCGAGACAGAGCACCAGTGTAGTGCAGCCGTCTGTGAGAGCAGTGAACCACATCGAGACAGAGCACCAGTCTAGTGCAGCCGTCTGTGGGAGCAGTGAACCACATCGAGACAGAGCACCAGTCTAGTGCAGCCGTCTGTGGGAGCAGTGAACCACATCGAGACAGAGCACCAGTCTAGTGCAGCCGTCTGTGGGAGCAGTGAACCACATCGAGACAGAGCACCAGTGTAGTGCAGCCGTCTGTGGGAGCAGTGGACCACATCGAGACAGAGCAGGGTCGTCGCAAAATCGCATTTTTCTAGTGTAAACTGGTTTGCGCAGAATCGCATTTTATCTAGTGTAAACTGGTTTGCGTAGAATCGCATTTTATCTAGAGTAAACTGGTTTACTCGGGGGGGGGGGGGCATGGCCCCGTGCCCCCCCCCCCCTCCCCTTGGCTACGTCCCTGGGTTCATCGTGTTCCCGTTATTTTGTATTTGTATTCACGATATCAGCGCCTTTACATGCAAGGCGGTTTATTCCAGCAGTCAGGTTAAGATGGATGCAAAGTTAACAAACACATCCACGCTAAAAAGTAGAGACAGTGAAAACTTAAAGGTCAGGAGAAAAAAAAAACACTCCGCCGGCCTTCATGCTTGTAAACTGTTTCAGCACGGAATCATTGTTGCGGTGATACTGGCGAGAGTTCCGCGTGTCCGTGCTGTGGTCTCTAGGTCCTGCTTCGGACGCAGCTACTTCTTCGTGTTCGGGCCACGAGAACGCCGGTCAGCAGCAGAGAAAATGATACAGACGAAGAACTGAGCAGAGGGGCGCCTGACAAAGGATGTCCTCACAACTCCATTATGACCAGAGAGAAGTCTCTCAAATCCCAGAAGTAAACCGAGAAGCCTTAGCAAGTTGGCAGCAGAAGAGAAAGTACTCAGTTATTGAAATATATCACTAACGGGCGTCGTTACTAATGGCAAGTAATCAGTTGTGAAATTTGTTGTTTTTATTCTCGCCCTCGAAGCGGCGCGAACAATTCTTCTGCCTAGATTGATTTAATAATTAATCAATTTGATTCACAGATTTGATTAAAATGGACATTGACTGCATTTTTAACTGATACAAAAATAATGCCTTCCAACATCATAGACTGGTACGACCGGTTTAGCTCCCTTTATACTAGGTTTTAATTTGATGCATGATTACTATTTGATAACCCTAAATGTTCCAAGCGGCTTGGGACGCAGCCAATCTTCGCCGGTTGCAAGGTGTACAAGGAGGATTTTGCTAATGTAGGGTCTAGAAGAAAAATATGCACATAACTGTCCTGAAACGTCACAAGTATTAATATTGAGAAGAAATTGACAGCCACATAACAATTGCGCCGCCAAGAGGCGCGAAATTTGAGGTTTTGGAAGGCTGGAGCACTATTTTGCTATTGAATCAGACCATATCACGAGGAAATGAGACTGGAGCAAAAGGGAAGACCAAAAACCATGAGCCCTTAGTGCTAAAGGAGCCCCCTGGAGCCGCCGGTGTCCCCTCCCATAATCTAAGCCCGCCTCGCCAAAATGCCCACCCAGTCCAACATCGTCACGGGAGGCCCTGTCAGCGTCCAACATCGTCACGGGAGGCGCTGTCCGCTGACATGTGTTCTGTCTGACGTCACCAACATATCGGCGTCCGCGGTGGCTTGGCCCTGGTCCGCTGTTTCATTTTATCGTGGCACTTGCCAGGATCCGTCATTGGACGCCGAAATCCGGTCTGGTATGCTGATTTCTGGGTCGCTTCGGTGACTGAACGTTTGCCCTTGACCGTGATGGCCTGTGGTGGTTGGCAGCGGTCGCGCTCAAGGTCAGGTGACGTCAGAGGACCGGCAGGACCGTGTGTGATATGTCTTGGCACCGTGATGTGTCTTGGCACGTGAGACTGTATCTTTTCGATTCTGGCGGTGACCAGTAATTGTGCGGGAGTTGTACCAGAGACCGCACAACAAGCTCAGCATAGTACGGGATCAGATCGCCAGAGTCTATTCAATCAAAAGATCACGACTAAAGTAAAACAGCCTTCCAAGCTTAGAATGTATCTCCGCCACGACGCCATTCGGAACACTAACCACCGGCACCACGGCGGCACAAGAACAGCTAAAGCTCGTATAGACACTAGAGCCACAGAGAACAACAAACCATTTGGTCCGCTGACCTTGGGTTTGGTCAACCAACGACGTCGTATCACCTCGTCCCTATCCCCTCCTCCGACCATCAGACCAGATTCAAGAGACGTGTCGTATCCCCCCTCCCTCCCCCGTCCCTATCCCCTCCTCCGACCATCAGGCCCGATTCAAGAGACGTGTCGTATCCCCCCTCCCTCCCCCGTCCCTATCCCCTCCTCCGACCATCAGGCCCGATTCAAGAGACGTGTCGTATCCCCCCTCCCTCCCCCGTCCCTATCCCCTCCTCCGACCATCAGGCCCGATTCAAGAGACGTGTATCCCCCCTCCCTCCCCCGTCCCTATCCCCTCCTCCGACCATCAGGCCCGATTCAAGAGACGTGTCGTATCCCCCCCCCCCCTCATCCCTATCCCCTCCTCCGACCATCAGGACCGATTCAAGAGACGTGCCGTATCCCCCCCCCCCCCCTCATCCCTATCCCCTCCTCCGACCATCAGGACCGATTCAAGAGACGTGTCGTATCCCCTCCCCCCCTCATCCCTATCCCCTCCTCCGACCATCAGGACCGATTCAAGAGACGTGTCGTATCCCCTCCCCCCCCCCCTCATCCCTATCCCCTCCTCCGACCATCAGGCCCGATTCAAGAGACGTGTCGTATCCCCCCCCCCCCCCCTCATCCCTATCCCCTCCTCCGACCATCAGGACCGATTCAAGAGACGTGTCGTATCCCCTCCCTCCCCCCCCTCATCCCTATCCCCTCCTCCGACCATCAGGACCGATTCAAGAGACGTGCCGTATCCTCCCCTCCCCTCTCTCCCCCGTCCTCCTCAACCTCCCCTCCTCCGACCATCAGGCCAGATTCAAGAGACGGTCGAGGATAGTTTGGAGGACTGAATCGATCAGATGAAGAGCCTGCAGTTTCCTCGCAAAGGTCACGACACACAAAAACATACACAAACTCACATACAGGGTGGAACAGAGAAAGGTACCTTGATATTTTGTCCTCTACTTTTTTTAAAGGCACGTGTTACATTTATGATTATTTGCATACAAACTGCAAATTATATGGCACGGCGGATTATCGCAAAATTTTACTATAAAATTGTACCGACAAGCAAAAATCCCTTTGAGTTGAAACCTACTTTTTGACAATTGATTTACGAGACCAGAATTGCTTTACCTAAAGAAATTCAATTTCTACCACCGGAAACTCATCTCGCCCCTAAGAGCAAGTCTATCCAAAAGCAGATTAATCATATTCTGATCCAACAACAGCATCAACATCCTCAGCAACATCATCTGTCCATCGGAAGGTGACTTTGAGATGACGCAGTAACCTAGCTCGCCCCCGGGCCTGTCATTCGTCAATCAATGCTGAACATTAAATATCAGCGATCCAATTGACAAGACGAACATCTATCACAGCGTATAAATTGTAAATTAGATGATGGGCCCCCGCCGCCCCGAGGAGGCGACACGCAACACCAATTAGTTAAATCAACCGTCCACTCTGCCAACGCAGTGCATCCAACTCAGTGCATCCAACGCAGTGCATCCAACGCAGTGCATCCAACGCAGGGCATCCAACGCAGTGCATCCAACGCAGGGCATCCAACGCAGTGCATCCAACGCAGTGCATCCAACGCAGTGCATCCAACGCAGTGCATCCAACGCAGGGCATCCAACGCAGTGCATCCAACGCAGGGCATCCAACGCAGGGCATCCAACGCAGGGCATCCAACGCAGGGCATCCAACGCAGGGCATCCAACGCAGTGCATCCAACGCAGGGCATCCAACGCAGGGCATCCAAAGCAGTCGCATGCCGCAAAGTATCCACAGAAACATATTTCAACATGGATGCCAAATACATAAATACAGCCCTGAAAGATCAATAATCCAATCACCGCTGGCTATCAAACGCTTCTGACTGATGTTGGCGGATAATCTGAGCGGCCTGCGGCCTGCTGCCTGCGGCCTGCGGCCTGGCGGGTGTGATGTAGAACGGGCGGTCTGCACGTGCAGTGGGGTGTCCGACTCCCCGGGCCGAGCCCTGCCGACCAAACCAACACACTGGCCACACGCCGACAAACAATGCCTGGTGCAAACTCGGGCAGACATATGATATGCTATGCATCACAGCAAAGATGCTGCGCATCAAAGCCTTCTAACGCCGCATGGTTTTGTCACAGGACCTGGTCCGTGATGTTCACCACTTCTGAGGCCGGATCAGTGAAGTTGCCGAGGGAGACGAGTCGGCCAGCCGCGACAGGCGTCAGGACGACACTGATCACCGCTGGTGAGTCTGAGCCACACCCTCTCCTCCCTACGTCATCCTGCATCCTGCATTTGGAAATTTTCCAAAACATGTCCGATCCAAAGTCCGATCCAATATGACAATGTTGACCGAAAAGTGTCCGATGAGTCCAAGAGTCCGAAAATAGTCCAATTTTTAGAACATCCTATACATGGCAATCAGTGATGTTTTATTTTATTTCGTGTCCACAATTACCATCACATCATCTTTGTTTCAATTTCCCATTTAAATACATCAATCATACCACACTTCGTTAGAAAACATCAGAGGGTCATCCAATTAACTGCCTGTAAGGTGTAAAGACCTGTAAGGTAGGAAAATGCTGAATTGTGATCCTGACCGAAAATTGTCCAAAATATATGTGCCTGACCGACCGAAGTCCAAATCGGAATCGGACTATTTTCGGACGTCCAAGAATGTGGACTCCGATTTGCATCACTACCCTGCACCTCCCGTTAAACCCCATCCGGCGCAGCACTGTTGCTATGGCATAGCGTGACGGTCGCCCTGCGTGCACGTTTCAAACCACCCGCCAAATCCAGCGTGCACTGGATTTGGCAGGAGTCGGCCAGCCGTTCCAATGCACGACTGGAAACTTTCCAGTGCACGTCGTGTCTGCGTGGGAAAATGCTAATCAATCGCCATTACCTGGGTCGTAACACGACCTTCATTGGCTGATCGATGCCAGCCGTGTCTGCAGCGTACGACGGTACGACACGGGCACGGGGCAGGGAGCTGGCGACGGCCGTGTCTGCAGCATATGACAGTACGACACGGGCACGGGACAGGGAGCTGGTGACGGCCGTGTCTGCAGCATATGACAGTACGACACGGGCACGGGACAGGGAGCTGGTGACGGCCGTGTCTGCAGCATATGACAGTACGACACGGGCACGGGGCAGGGAGCTGGTGACGGCCGTGTCTGCAGCATATGACAGTACGACACGGGCACGGGGCAGGGAGCTGGCGACGGTCGTGTCTGCAGCATATGACGGTATGACGGTACGACACGGGCACGGGACAGGGAGCTGGTGACGGCCGTGTCTGCATCATATGACAGTACGACACGGGCACGGGGCAGGGAGCTGGTGACGGCCGAGTCTGCAGCATATGACAGTACGACACGGGCACGGGACAGGGAGCTGGTGACGGCCGTGTCTGCAGCATATGACAGTACGACAAGGGCACGGGGCAGGGAGCTGGTGACGGCCGTGTCTGCAGCATATGACAGTACGACACGGGCACGGGACAGGGAGCTGGTGACGGCCGTGCTTGCAGCATATGACAGTACCACACGGGCACGGGGCAGGGAGCTGGTGACGGCCGTGTCTGCAGCATATGACAGTACGACACGGGCACGGGACAGGGAGCTGGCGACGGCCGTGTCTGCAGCATATGACAGTACGACACGGGCACGGGGCAGGGAGCTGGCGACGGCCGTGTCTGCAGCATATGACAGTACGACACGGGCACGGGGCAGGGAGCTGGTGACGGCCGTGTCTGCAGCATATGACAGTACGACACGGGCACGGGGCAGGGAGCTGGTGACGGCCGTGTCTGCAGCATATGACAGTACGACACGGGCACGGGGCAGGGAGCTGGCGACGGCAGTGTCTGCAGCATATGACAGTACGACACGGGAACGGGGCAGGGAGCTGGCGACGGCCGTGTCTGCAGCATATGACAGTACGACACGGGCACGGGGCAGGGAGCTGGTGACGGCCGTGTCTGCAGCATATGACAGTACGACACGGGCACGGGGCAGGGAGCTGGTGACGGCCGTGTCTGCAGCATATGACAGTACGACACGGGCATGGGGCAGGGAGCTGGTGACGGTCGTGTCTGCAGCGTATGAAAGTACGACACGGGCACGGGACAGGGAGCTGGTGACGGTCGTGTCTGCAGCGTATGAAAGTACGACACGGGAACGGGGCAGAGAGCTGGTGACGGCCGTGCCTGCAGCATATGACGGTACGGCATGGTCACAGCTCAGAGAACGGGGTGTCGCCGCCAAGACGTCCCATTGGTGCTGATCAGCCGGTTCTCGCATCTGGTGGCTACCACAATCTCAATTTGATTACATAAGCCGGCCGGCTCGGGCGCTCCGGTGCCAAATCCCGGTGGCACCAGTGGGGTAAAACACGCCAAAAGCCGAATTTACTGCTGGTACCCTGTACGGTGATAGCGTTAATCCGGCTTAAAATGACAGAAATATGATGCAGAGTCCATTAATACATAATCAGATAGCCTTATAGAGACGGTCGTATGTGCAGCACGCTGCCACCGCGACACACCTCGGGGAAACATGGCGGCATCTCTAACTGTGCCTGGGTCACTGCATAGCGCACTTGCAGTTGCACATAACTGGTAATCCAGCCTTCCGTCCCGGCGCACTTCAGAGGGTTAGGCCAGTTGCCGGGTGTCGTTAAATAAATGACACTATCGTTGACAAGACGTTTTGCATTGAACTCTACCCGGGAACTGGGGAAGACCTGTATTCTTCCTTATTGATGAAGAGCCTGGGTATACAACAATTAAGTTATGTTATGTTGTAAGACGCACGGCTAGCAGGATTGAGGCCAATCGAATCAACAATCTAACAATCAGACACAAGCAAATCATCCAAGGGCGCCGCCACCTTCCGAAAGTTAGGGGGAGGGGGGGGGGGCGGAAGCATTCTGAAGTCGATTATTTCATGCAACGCCCATTGGCGTAATGTTAAAATCCGAAAATGTTGGGGGGGCACGCCCCCCCCCCCCCCCCCCCCTGTGACGGAGCCCCTGCAATCATCTAACAATCACAATCCGAGACAGGCACATCTCTGTAAAGGCCGAAACGCAGCTCTCTCGCACGCAAGTCGCCTATCGCAACTCACATTGAAATACACGAAACACTTCCCAATCGCGTCTCATCTCGCACCTCGCAGTTCCGCTGCGAAATAGCGGCACGATCTCGCTCAGAATCGCGGGTCTCGCTGCGACATCTTTCTCGCATGCGAGAGGTAAACTTTCTGCACGATTTGCGAGCGAGATGAGATTTTCGAGCGAGACGGCCCAGACGCAAGACGCGATTGCCTACGAGACGCAATTTGCCTGCGAGACGCAAAATGCGCTGTGATTCAACCTTAAAGGGATTACACGGGTTTTTCCCAGAATAATTGGGTTACATAGTAAAACGTACTTATAAAGGTGGTAGAAGTCCCACGGTAGCTACATTTTTCTGGAAATGACCTCTTCTGCACGTAAGGACATTCCAAAGTGCGCGGTGATGCCACCGCGTATTTTCTGCAGGACCGGCTGAGGCAGAGCCAGTCATCTCTTTTATGCTAATAAAAACACCTCACTTATGCCATATTTCCGGTAAAATAAGCAATATTTGAAAGAAAATAAACTTGTTTTGTTCCAACGACAGCAGCAGTTACCTAGTTTTCCCATAAAATTCTATATTTTTCATGAATTTTCATGCCAAAATATGAATACGCCACCACCAAATTCTCAACGCTAAAGGCCAGAGAAAAGAAAACCACAAAAACACAAAACCTCAACGAACAGTGTGTAGTAATACAAAGTCCCGTCAGTTTTGAATTGCATAATAATTTTGTGATCCAGTGTAGGACTTGCAGATAATTCAAAACTCTAAAATTGATCTTAAGATAAAGGTGGTGGACAGTAGTGCCGATCAAGTACTCGTTAGCTGATACTAATCTCGAAAAACGCCCAAGTTTAAACGCTGATAATTGCTGAAATAATGGACTAAATGAGCATTGAGGTCCCTGTTATGTCTTAAACGTGTTTAAAGCTCATACAACTGCAAAGGAGTGCAATTACTTTCAGGACGGAAACCCGTATAATCCCTTTAAAACAAGACAATTATTTCAATTGCCCAATGTGCTATTCAGCGTCAGAAAGATAAATGAATGTGCCTGCGGAAGATCGTTGACAGCACGAGCCAGACTGCCGCAGACGACCGTTGGCAGTGGGAGCCAGACTGCCGCGGGGCCTGCCGGCGTTTGTCGAGTGGAACGGGAGCGCAATCAGGGCACATCTCAGTCAGAGTAGTTTGGCCTACCTGGTGACCCCAGCCAGAGGTCATACGGCCGGCAGTCCGGCTGACCCGATGGCCCTTGCTCTAGTTCAGTCTGAATTGCAACCAATGAGGCGCCAAAAGCGCATGGTGTGTCACAAGAGTAAACGCTGCTGAAATTTGCTTCTGCCAAAGCCGGAAGGGCCGTTGTAAGGGCCGCAGCCGTTGATCCGCCAGACGGGTGCCGGCACACGAGCGACACAGGAACGGAGCCCATTGTGTGCGGAGACCGCGGCGGCGGCGGCGGCGGCGGCGGCGGCGGCGGGGGCGGGGGCGGGGGCGGGGGCGGGGGCGGGGGCGGGGGCGGGGGCGGGGGCGGGGGCGGGGGCGGGGGCGGGGGCGGGGGCGGCGGCGGGGGCGGGGGCGGCGGCGGCGGCGGCGGCATGCCGCAGCTTTTTATCCCGCCCCGTCTCGGCCGAGGGAAGCGGTGGAATGGAGGGCGGACAGGCACCGCCGGGACGGAGGTCGTGGCTTAGAAGTGCGCAGCAAATATGCATCACACTACTGTGGTCTGCCTGGATGTGTGAGAATGGGAAGTTACACAGAGGTAGATTCAGAACATATTGTACACATCGATCTTCGAGAGTCTGACTTAAAAAGATATTGATATTAGCTGCATCTAACCGTTTAAATCACAGCTGTAAATGACTCACAAAACAATATTTCACATGACATTTGCCTAATTTTATTCAACGCTAGTTGGATGCACCAGGTATGGTGGCACCTGGCTGTTATTTCAGCACAGACAATCCAGCAGCCCAGCAGCAGCAACCCAGCAGCAGCAGCCCAGCAGCCCAGCAGCAGCAACAGCCTGGCAGCAGCAGTCGGCAGCTAGCCAGGCAGCAGCCGCAGTCACGCGGCTCGGCGTGGCCGCCGCGTGTGGCCGCTACGCTGACCGACCGGCCTTCACGGCGGATTGAGCAACCGTGCGGTGTGCGGTGTGCGGTGTGCGGTGTGCGGTGTGCGGTGTACGGTGTACGGTGTGCGGTGTGCGGTGTGCGGTGTGCGGTGTGCGGTGTGCGGTGTGATGTGTGTGGTGTGCGGTGTGCGATGTGCGGTGTGCGGTGTGCTGTGTGCGGTGTGCGGTGTGATGTGTGCTGGTGTGCTGGTGTGGTGGTGTGCAGATATGCAGGTATGCAGGTGTGCGGTGTGCGGTGTGTGATGTACGGTGTGCGGTGTGCGGTGTGCGGCGTGCGGTGTGAGGTGCGTGGTGTGCGGTGTGCGGTGTGCGGTGTGCGGTGTGATGTGTGCGGTGTGCGGTGTGCGGTGTGCGGTGTGCGGTGTGCGGTGTGCGGTGTGCTGTGTGCGGTGTGCGGTGTGCGGTGTGCTGTGTGCTGGTGTGGTGGTGTGCAGATATGCAGGTATGCAGGTGTGCAGGTGTGCAGGTGTGCGGTGTGCGGTGTGTGATGTACGGTGTGCGGTGTGCGGTGTGCGGTGTGAGGTGCGTGGTGTGCGGTGTGCTGTGTGCTGTGTGCGGTGTGCGGTGTGCGGTGTGCGGTGTGCGGTGTGCGGTGTGCGGTGTGCGGTGTGCGGTGTGCGGTGTGCGGTGTGCGGTGTGCGGTGTGCGGTGTGCGGTGTGCGGTGTGTGGTGTGCAGTGTGCGGTGTGTGATGTACGGTGTGTGATGTACGGTGTGCGGTGTGCGGTGTGTGCGGTGTGCGGTGTGCGGTGTGTGGTGTGTGGTGTGTGGTGTGTGGTGTGTGGTGTGCGGTGTGCAGTGTGAAGTGTGCGGTGTGCGGTGTGCGGTGTGCGGTGTGAAGTGTGCAGGTGTGCTGTGTGAGGTGTGCAGGTGTGCTGTGTGCGGTGTGCGGTGTGTGATGCACGGTGTGCGGTGTGTGATGCACGGTGTGCGGTGTGCGTTCGCTGCTTCTGACCTACATCACCCTCCCCCCCCCCAACTGAGAGCTCCGTGCAGCACACTTTCCCGCCACTATCACCCGTGCAGCACACTTTCCCGCCACTATCACCTCTCAGACGCACGCTGCCTGCCTGCCTGTCTGCCTGCCTGCCTGCCTGCCTGCCTGCCTGCCTGCCTGCCTGCCTGCCTGCCTGCCTGCCTGCCTGCCTGCCTGCCTGCCTGCCTGCCTGCCTGCCTGCCTGCCTGCCTGCCGGCCTGCCTGCCTGCCGGCCTGCCTGCCTGCCTGCCTGCCTGCCTGCCTGCCTGCCTGCCTGCCTGCCTGCCTGCCTGCCTGCCTGCCTGCCTGCCTGCCTGCCCCCCGGTCGGTCGGACACACGCACCGGTACCACACATACGCACCGGCCCGATCAGCTCCGTGCCAATGTCCCGCGAGCGGCCCGCTATCTGCCAGTGATGGCACTCCCTCGGCACGATAGCACGGATGCGCAGCCACGTGGGCAGTGTTGCAACAGGCCGGAGTTCGTTCACTCCCAGGTCCCGCTCCGGGCACTTGCCTAACATTGCTGCAGCCGAGCTGTTACCGCTGGGCCATGCTCCAATTAGCGTTATTGGCCGACCGCAGTACGGTACCGGCTAATCTCCAGCTTACGGCATGCCCAGTTGTGCTGTTACACAAGCTCTTTGGGTTGTTCTGGTTACGTCAGTGACGGCGGCCGGCCATCTGGCCGGCGTAACACGCCTTATACGGCCGCCGGCCATCCGCCCCTCACTTGAGACCCGCCTCCCTCCGCCGCACAGCAGCGGAGACCCGCCTCCCTCCGCCGCACAGCAGCAGAG
Organism: Chirona hameri; assembly: GCA_036785665.1. Classification (NCBI taxonomy): domain Eukaryota; kingdom Metazoa; phylum Arthropoda; class Thecostraca; order Balanomorpha; family Balanidae; genus Chirona; species Chirona hameri. The sequence goes on from JAXIVJ010007142.1 coordinate 48,074, forward strand.
ACCCGCCTCCCTCCGCCGCACAGCAGCAGAGACCCGCCTCCCTCAGCAGCGGAGACCCGCCTCCCTCCGCCGCACAGCAGCGGAGACCCGCCTCCCTCAGCAGCGGAGACCCGCCTCCCTCCGCCGCACAGCAGCAGAGACCCGCCTCCCTCCGCCGCACAGCAGCAGAGACCCGCCTCCCTCAGCAGCGGAGACCCGCCTCCCTCCGCCGCACAGCAGCAGAGATCCGCCTCCCTCCGCCGCACAGCAGCAGAGACCCGCCTCCCTCAGCAGCGGAGACCCGCCTCCCTCCGCCGCACAGCAGCGGAGACCCGCCTCCCTCAGCAGCGGAGACCCGCCTCCCTCCGCCGCACAGCAGCGGAGACCCGCCTCCCTCAGCAGCGGAGACCCGCCTCCCTCCGCCGCACAGCAGCAGAGACCCGCCTCCCTCAGCAGCGGAGACCCGCCTCCCTCCGCCGCACAGCAGCGGAGACCCGCCTCCCTCCGCCGCACAGCAGCGGAGACCCGCCTCCCTCAGCAGCGGAGACCCGCCTCCCTCCGCCGCACAGCAGCGGAGACCCGCCTCCCTCAGCAGCGGAGACCCGCCTCCCTCCGCCGCACAGCAGCGGAGACCCGCCTCCCTCCGCCGCACAGCAGCGGAGACCCGCCTCCCTCAGCAGCGGAGACCCGCCTCCCTCCGCCGCACAGCAGCAGAGACCCGCCTCCCTCCGCAGCGGAGACCCGCCTCCCTCCGCCGCACAGCAGCAGAGACCCGCCTCCCTCAGCAGCGGAGACCCGCCTCCCTCCGCAGCGGAGACCCGCCCCCTCCGCCGCACAGCAGCGGAGACCCACCTCCCTCCGCAGCGGAGACCCGCCTCCCTCCGCAGCGGAGACCCGCCTCCCTCCGCAGCGGAGACCCGCCTCCCTCCGCCGCACAGCAGCGGAGACCCGCCTCCCTCCGCCGCACAGCAGCGGAGACCCGCCCCCTCCGCCGCACAGCAGCCAGCAAAGACCCCCCCCCCCCCCCTCCGCCTTGGCGGCAGGCTACAGAACACAGCTTCACTAATAGTACAACTTCGTAGTGTTCTGCTCGATAACGATTGCTGCTTTTCAATGTTAACAACGAACTCTGTAGATGGCATAACATCGTTTGGATGTTCGATGGCATTGGCTGTTACCCAGGGGCGTAGCTTCTCCAGACAAGTGGGGGGGGGGGGGGGCTGAGCTGGAAAAAATCGCTTAAAGTACCATCAAAATCCACAAAAAGCAGATTTCTCCCCGGATTTGACCCATTTCTTCGTCAAAGTTGTGGGGGGGGGGCTGAAACCCCAGTTGGGGGGGGGGGCTGAATCCCCAGTTGGGGGGGGGGGGGGTGAATCCCCCCAACTGAATAGGAAACTACACTCCTGCTCTTACCATGAAGTCAGCAAGCATACATTGTTCAACCGCTAAAACCTATTTGTACTCGTAGGTCGTGCCTTCCCCGAAAAGGCGAGGTGCAGCATGCTGTGGCTATCGATAAATAAAGCCGTCAGCCAGGGCTTAGGGGAGTTTCCATAGCATGTCTTCACTAAAAAGCATCTCAAGGACACGTGCCAATGAAGGATCATCCGATCGCACTGGACCCGGTCGAGCATCAAGGCCGGCAGCCGGCACATCAGGGCGGCGGGGAGAGCAGCAACAGCAGCAGCAGCAGCAGCTCCGGCCCGCCGCGTCTGGTGAGCGGGCCGGCCGCTCAGCTCTGTACCGTGCACCGTACAGTATACCTGCTGTGTGTACTATACCACTCCGGCTCGTGGCTAGCTATTAGAGATATTGTGGCTTGCGTTTCACAATTAAAAAACAGTGACGTGCATATTGATGTCACTGATGAAATCATGGACATGGTGTTGAAGGACTGATATGACCTTCACAAGCTTGCAACAGCCTTGAAACTGGTCCGGACAAGTTATTCGTGTAGCTGGCTTGACCTTCTATGGCACAGTCAGGGGTGTGGGAACTACTTTGAAGTTGGGGGGCGAACTTTTTGGCAATACTACGGCACACATTATGACTGAAGAGAAGCTACGTGTACCACTCTTTTCCATACCCAATGCTGCTTATTGCCAATAGTATGTACTATGTCATATATTTAAGGAAATGGGTCTCAATATCATATAAGGAAATGGCTCGCCTAACAAACAAAAAAACTAGAGAATAGCTGGTAAACATGAAGAAAGAGCGACACTGGTACTAGGGTCACACAAAGCCGGAGAAGCGAAACTGGTGCTTTCACCGTGCCTGAATCCAGAACCGACGAGCTTGACTGACTCACAAACCTGATGTAGCTGGTTAGGTGATGTGCCTGGCTCGCACCAAGTTGACCATGGCAAAATCATACATTTAGCATACATTTGGTACGAGTATACCATACTTGGCTTGAACCGAGTTATGCTATGCCGTGTTTTACGGTGATATGGTTATTTTTGCGGGTCCGTTTTTATGAATGTATCGTCATACGGTCGTACTCAAGCAAATGCTGTCAAACCAATGCATTAGAACACACGCATTTTTCAGAGAAAAATGTTTATCTACTTATATATAAGTTAGTTAGTTAGTTAGCTAGTTAGCTAGTTAGTTAGTTAGTTAGTTAGTTATTTTGATAACTGTTGCCGAACTAAGGTCCATTCACATACGCACTTCCGGGGTTTCGCGCCAAACACGAACTGCCGGGAGATGATTTCCGCCCCCTCCCCCCTAAGATCTAAAAACCACGCAATGCAGCGACAAGCGAAAGACGGTGTTAGCTCGAGACAATCTCTATCGAAAGTACTTATGTTATTTTTAGGTCAAGTCAATATTGAGGTCACCAGAGGTCAAAATTCAGCTATATATGAGTGTCCTTGATAAAACCGTCTATATCTCGATAATAAAAGAGCTAGCGACGCGCGGAAAAATTGTCCGAACGATAATTGAATTCGCTGTAACTAAGGTTTATTTGTCATAATTGGTCGAGGAGATGGCATAACATACCACCTATAATCGAATATCACGGCAAAACTGTCACCGACGTGCTAGAAGCGGGCATCATAAAGGTGACGCCAGCCCGCATTTCTATCGTCCGTCATCAGACGTTCTCCACATTCTGCAGAGTCGGAGTTGGCGGCGGCGGCGGCCGGCTCACTTCAGGGGTGACAAGGGGTCCAGAGCCAAGTTCCACGCATGGCAAACGCTGGTGATGGTGGCGGTCACGATAACGCACGCTGATATTCTTACAAACACGATAACACCAAATTACCAGGCACGTTCGAACTAGGCCGGCTATCAAACCGATTGGTTACGATGTGTTATGTACCGATGTGTTGTGATCCAGTCGATTTTACGACACGCATCGTACGCAGCTCCGTGGAACTACGTCTCGCATCACCAACAAACCATCAGCGACGGGGGCACTACATGTTTACGTCTCACCAGTCGAGTTCACACTGTGCCCTTTCTCTCACCTCGCATTCGGCCGACAACACCTCGTCTCGCGTCACCATCTTAGCAACGTGTGACGTCACCTCGCTGTCCGTCAAATCACCATCCCCCACCATCCAGACTCCGGGAGGAGTGCGCACGCCAGGCAGCAGCCACCCTCGCCCATGCCCCTTCACTACTGGCGGCCGCGCGCCGGAAGCATGGCACAGCGGGGCTGGAGCGAAGCAGTCGCCGCCGCCGGCTCGCCGGTTTAAACGGGACACTTCGACCGCAGCGTCGCGGCGGAGTGCGCCGCGCCGGCCGGCGCCCCCACGCGACGCCGGGGTACCTTCACTCCCGGCCGGCCGTCAAATTGCCGACTCGCACACGAATTGCGCCGCCGGCCGGCTGGTCGGTCGGTTGGTGGGTCGCGTATGTCGCCGGCCGCAGTGCGGTGCGTCGAATGTCGGCGCAGATGTTGCGTCAGATGCACGGGGGTCCGCTCCGCCTCTTTAACATGGGCAAAAAGTGCGACAAAAATTAGCAGCGTGCGCAGCTCGGCCGTGTTCATGTATCTCCTCGTGAGCCAGATTTTACTGCTGACAGCTTCTTGACCAATCAGCGTGAGCCATTCTCGACGCTCATTAGTTGACGGCTGATGAGGAGGTGGGTCAGAAGGGTCAGAATAGCCGAACATCATTTGCTTACGTAACGTTAATTGCATGGCGCCGTGCGGAGGGGATATAGTGCCTAGGACCTTTCCGTTTTTTTTCGAGTTAGAAGAAATGTTGAGAGATATGAAAATGTCTATGTGAAAGGTCAATTAATTCCAATTCTACTGATCTAATCAGATTTTCACACAACTTGTTAAAAATGATAAGAATGTATCCGTTTTTGTAGGTACTTTGCCAAGAACTATCAGTGGGCATTATTACAGTGTCAGCTCTTGTTGCAGCAAGTTAGTTTTACTTATCAGGTTGACTTGGTGCAAATTTTGCATAATATAGATACAGAATAGGGATGTGCACGTGCGCACGTGCAGAGTCGCCCCACCCCTGAGTTCTGGGAAAGTGGCGGCTGAGGGGTCCCTAACCACATACGAAATTTGCACATAATCTGCCCAGCCGTTGCGGAGTTATTGCGAGCAAATACTTTTCAACACTCCTCACGCGGCACGTGCCACGCGCAGTGGTAGTCACCCACATGAGTCGGCACTGGTCTCAAACAGGGTAGGTTAGATGGGGCTGCTCAGCAAAAAGTCCGCTTGTCAATCGGACGTGCGGTTGCAGAGATATGAGCTTCTCAAAAGCGTCGCCACGGGCCGGGTCGGGTCGGGCCGCTCATGATCAGATTTTTCCCATACACCACGGAAGGACGAGCGAGCGCTTCGCGCTCGCTCGTAATCCAAGCAGAACGCAACATATATTTTCCACTCCATTGCGTAAAAAAGCAATACGGGAAAAGCCCGCAGTTTGATGAGGACCAAAAGTACTTGCAAGTACCGGTCGTTAAAAGTGTGGAACGCTTATCGACATTAACTTGAAATATCTTTCGGTAGGAAAGTTTGTATGCAAAATGTGATGAATTTACAATATATTTTGGTCTCGTCTGTCCATTTCAAGTAATAACTCTATTTTTGTGGGAAAGGGTCATTATTTACCTTTGATGTGAATTAATTTACATATAAGTTGATTTCCTCTTCCAATTTCAAGTGCTAACACCATTGTTGTGGAAAAGTCCATTATTTCCATTTAAAGCGCAGTGTCTCAGCAGGAGCAAACGAGCGACGGCCGCCGCCGGCCTCAGTCGGTCCAGTCGTGACGCTTTCACCAGCGACAGTCCAAAAGAGAGCTCTGTGGTGCCCGTGCCCCTCCGAAGACCGCCACCCTGACCCTGCAACGTTGGCCAGGTGTGTCCTCGGTACGAAATGCAAAACTTAAAACGAAATCGATACGACGTGTCATATCGTAGGGGAATATATTTTCTTGCCTGGTACGCGCAATTACAGGCATAATTTTACAATAGCATGGCATGCACTCGGGCCTAGCACCCAGGGTCTGTTGAGTACGTAGAATGGTTGTTTGAGTGGCACCAAAACATTGCAATGCGCGGGGGAAATGTCCTTGAAGGCGGCCGAACATCCTCGTCAATTTGTTGTTAACGGTTAGAAATGGGCCGTTTGCCGGAATGCCTTATCCGAAGCTGGAGTGACAGCAGGTAATTTAGCAGGCATGAATGTGAACTGAAAGGAAGTTCTACGATTACAGTGATTTGCTGTTAAAAGTTAAGTAAAACGTTACACTATTTCTGCATTCCCAGAAAAAAACAATATTAATCACGTGATACCCTACACTTTATATCAGAACCCTTGACTGACAATGGCCAGTTCATTTTCATCGGAACCGGATTTTGCAAGTTCCAAGATGATGGCCTTAGCCCAAGGTAAATGACTCGCTCTACCATACCACCAATCAGCGTGGGAGAACACCGTTTCACCTCTGTACCTGCAAAAACTGTCAGCAGCATGACCTTTAAAGAAACGCTAATGTTCCCACTCCCACGATGGAAAGTTGGTGGCGTGCGGAAACCTTAAAGAGTCTTGTAGCTGCGTGGAGGCTGATGGAAACACTTGTAGCTGCGTGGAGGCTGATGTTAAACATTACTGCTGTGTAGTGTAGATATTTGTGATCGAGGCGTTTTTTTTTAAAATAACTGCACGAGCGCAGCGAGTGCAGTAGTTTTGAAAAACGCCGAGTTTGGTAAGTCTTTTACCGTATGTCGCCATCTGAGGCCAATTTCACAAAGCAAAAAAGCTTGTAACTACAAATAATTTCTTCGTTATTGCAAATATTGTTTACACATATTTGTAGTTTGGATTTCAGAAAACCCCAGGGCAGTAAATCTCAATTTACTATTTACAAACTAGTTTACAAATATATTGTTTGTAAAAATGTCTGCAATTGCACATGTTCTATTTCTCAAAGGTTGACGGAAGTGAAGACAAGTTTGCAATTACAAACTTGTAATTCCAGTGGGTCAAGGGTTCTGAATTTCAGAAACTGCATTGATAGTTGGCGTTGATTGACTGTTCAGGTTATTTTCTTGGTGAGGTTGTTACGTTGCCGAGGTTGTTAGGGTAATGGTTTAATTATACATAGGTATAGCTGCCAAAAAGTTATTTCCCGAGAAATTCGAACAGGGATCTCCAGCTTTGAAGTCCAGTCACAGTGCACCTTATCGATTGCGCTATGATGTGAGGGGCGCATCCGCGCGGAGAAACCGCATGGCGATATAATTGCAGCGGTCAACGGTGTCTTGTGCAATGTGCAGTGAACCTTCACCCTTTACGACGTAGGAAATCGGCTAGGTTAGGTGAAAAAATGGGCGATAAATGAAACGATCTTTCTTTTGAGAGTAGTTATGCTCCGCCACCCGGTAAAAAAACAAATTCTGTTCACTCTAATTGCTTACCAAGATGTATTTTTACTATCAGAGTTTGCATTCCGATGA
>JAXIVJ010007143.1:0-62378 GCA_036785665.1 Chirona hameri
TCCATCACCAACATCAACGATAACATTGACCAGGCAGTCCTCTCGATCTGGTGAGTAACCGGGTTCTCCTCGCTGATTTTTTTTAGATATTTTGTTATGCACATTTTTATTTGTGTAATAACTATTAATTGTGATCAAATTTGTGACTTCTCAGCCATATCATGCTGCACATATTGTTTCGTCTTCTTTCCTCTGCGGATCGGATACATGTTGCTTCCTCCCTCCCTGCCCTGACAGCAGCTTCAGCCGGTACGTCAGTCTCGTCTTAAGTTTAACAACGCAAACACTTTGGTTCCGGCCAGGGTTGGACTTTTTGCCGGCAAAAAGTTTGTTTTGCCACTTGCCGGTTTAAACCGGTTTTTACCGGCAAAAAGTGGCACAAACTAAAACTGCCTGCTTTTTTCATAAAATTGTTTGTAAAAGAAGTAAACATTCCTATATCATTGAACCATTGTAAATGCTGTCCCAGTTGCAATGCAATTGTGAACCTGCAGTTATTACATTAACCAGATTTGCGCAGCACAATATCTTTTCACTGGCTTATATATGACAAGGAGTGCTGCTTGACCGGAACTGAGATAGCTGGGACAACTATATATTTAGAACTGTGGAACAGTATGGGAAGACAATGCAACTATACGGATCATAATAGGCTTTGAGTTTCTTTTTGGAGAGTGACACTTCTAAAGAATGTAGTATCTGTACATTGAGCACCTCGTCAGCCTTTGGCAGCGCTGACGCCTTAGGTCCAAGTGACCATGCTGGTTGGGCAAGCGATTTATTGTTCATTGGTGTGAGAGTTAATCCCAATGCAATTTTTAGGGTAGGGAGGTTCTGTGGGAAACTTTGTTTTGTGAAAATTTAATGACCCTAGGTCAATATCTTCAAGGTCAAATGAGGTGAAAAGAGGTACAACATGCTACATTTTGTATGTTATGCCCTCCTTGGCTTGACATTGTTATCAAACGCAGTGATTGCATGTATCCGGGTCATTCGATAGGTTTTTGCGAGCATGCACAGATTAATAGTGACATTATTATGCGCCATATCATTACAAACTTACGTGAATTTTTTGAATGGTTTTAACCAAATTTAGAGGTGCAAACCGGCCTCTTTTTTGGGGCACTTGGGATTTTGTCGTCAATATCGTACATTTGGGCATTGTTAACAATTTTCTGAAAATATAATTTTCGAATTCTCCGTATGCTGTTTGACAACCGTAGTGATTGTCATGAAGTTATCATGGACAATTAAGCTGTTTCTCTGCATTTCCTGTAAGGATTTTATGGCACCCGCTCACAGCGCCATCTATTGAGCGGACTTACAATTTATGCACTAGGTGCAGTTTCCCGGCTGCGGAGAGGGAGAGGGAGAGGGAGAGGGAGAGGGAGAGGGAGAGGGAGAGGGAGAGGGAGAGGGAGAGGGAGAGGGTAGGGTATGGGGGCAGCTGCCCCCCACTCAAAAAGTTGGGGCGGGGGGATGGGGGGCAAACATGATTTTGCCCCCCCCCCGCCCCATAAATTTGTAAGAGGGGCCCTACAAGAAGTTGGTTCGATTTTGTATTTTTGACCGAAAAATTGACCGAGGGCACGGAGGTGCCCCCAAGCCAGCCTGAGGAGCTCTCTAAGGCCGACAGAAGACCCTCAGTCGGCCTAAGGGGGCCCTCGGAAGGCCTGCAACTTCAACATGGGCCTGTCCGACGTTTTGTTGCGACCATTTAGAGGCCCTGCAAAATATAGTGGCCTAAATCCGAGGAGATACCATTTCGCGACATTTTCTGTGTGTGTGTGTGTCTGGGGGGGGGGGGGGGCTTTGACCGTGGGGAGGGGCCCTTTGGCCAAGGGGACTCCGTGTTTTTTGCCCCCCCCCCATCCGAAAATACCTGCCGCCGCCACTGACTGAAATGCAACACCAGCAGATTAACTCCATGGCAAAATGGTTTTAAACCAAACAAATTTGTCTTCATGAGCTTGATCCGCCCCTCGAGACAGGACAGGTACATATCCTATCTCCAGACGCGAAGCCCGATACCTGTCCTGTCTCCAGACGTGAGTCCCGATACCTGTCCTATCTCCAGGCCCGGTGCCTGTCCTATCTCCAGGCCCGGTGCCTGTCCTGTCTCCAGACGTGAAGCCCGGTGCCTGTCCTGTCTCCAGACGTGAGGCCCGGTGCCTGTCCTGTCCCCAGACGTGAAGCCCGGTGCCTGTCCTGTCTCCAGACGTGAGGCCCAGTACCTGTCCTGTCTCCAGACGTGAGGTCCGGTACCTGCCCTGCCTACGGGCCAGGTGCCTGTCCTGTCTCCAGACGTGAGACCAGGTACCTGCCCTGTCTCCAGACGTGAGCCCCGGTACCTGCCCGGCTTCCAGGTCCGGTAGCTGTCCTGTCTTCAGACGTGAGGCCCGGTACCTGTCCTGTCTCCAGACGTGAGGCCCAGTACCTGTCCTGTCTCCAGACGTGAGGCCCGGTACCTGTCCTGTCTCCAGACGTGAGGCCCGGTACCTGTCCTGTCTCCAGACGTGAGGCCCAGTACCTGTCCTGTCTCCAGACGTGAGGCCCGGTACCTGTCCTGTCTCCAGACGTGAGGCCCAGTACCTGTCCTGTCTCCAGACGTGAGGCCCGGCACCTGTCCTGTCTCCAGACGTGAGGCCCGGTACCTGCCCTGCCTCCATGCCCGGTAGCTGTCCTGTCTCCAGACGTGAGCCCCGGTACCTGCCCGGCTTCCAGGTCCGGTAGCTGTCCTGTCTCCAGACGTGAGGCCCGGTACCTGTCCTGTCTCCAGACGTGAGGTCTGGCACCTGCCCTGTCTCCGGGCCCGGTACCTGTCCTGTCTCCAGACGTGAGGCCCGGTACCTGTCCTGTCTCCAGACGTGAGGGTCGGTACCTGTCCTGTCTCCAGACGTGAGGCCCGGTACCTGTCCTGTCTCCAGACGCGAGGCCCGGTACCTGTCCTGTCTCCAGACGTGAGGCCCGGCATCTGTCCTGCCTGCAGACGTGAGGTCCAGTACTTGTCCTGTCTCCAGACGTGAGGCCCGGTACCTGTCCTGTCTCCAGACGTGAGGCCCGGCATCTGTCCTGCCTGCAGACGTGAGGTCCAGTACTTGTCCTGTCTCCAGACGTGAGTCCCGGCACCTGTTCTGTCTCCAGACGTGAGGCCCGGTACTTGTCCTGTCTCCAGACGTGAGGGTCGGTACCTGTCCTGTCTCCAGACGTGAGGCCCGGTACCTGTCCTGTCTTCAGAATTAGGCCCGGTACCTGTCCTGTCTCCAGACGTGAGGCCCGGTACCTGTCCTGTCTCCAGACGTGAGGCCCGGTACCTGTCCTGTCTCCAGACGCGAGGCCCGGTACCTGTCCTGTCTCCAGACGTGAGGCCCGGTACCTGTCCTGTCTCCAGACGTGAGGCCCAGTACCTGTCCTGTCTCCAGACGTGAGGCCCGGTACCTGTCCTGTCTCCAGACGTGAGGCCCAGTACCTGTCCTGTCTCCAGACGTGAGGCCCAGTACCTGTCCTGCCTCCAGACGCGAGGCCCGGTACCTGTCCTGTCTCCAGACGTGAGGCCCGGTACCTGTCCTGTCTTCAGACGTGAGGCCCAGTACCTGTCCTGTCTCCAGACGTGAGGGTCGGTACGTCTCCCCCGCAGTTGCTATGGTACACGCTAAGGTCTGGCTTCTTTCTCCTCTAGCGTATGTTTGACGGCGAATTAAGAAACGACCATATATGCATTCAAACCGCATTACTGAGAGCTTCAAATTGCTATATTGACGCATTGGCTCACCTTATCCATTGGCTGCTTTTAAGCACAAATCCGTTTTTACCACCGCAAAACGCTAAAAATGGATTTGTGCTTAAAAGCAGACAATGTATAAGGTGAGCCAATGCGTCAATATATAAATTTGAAGCTCTCAGTATTGCGGTTTGAATGCATATATGGTCGTTTCTTAATTCGCTGTCAAACATACGCTAGAGGAGAAAATAAGCCGGACCTTAGTGTGTACCATAGCAACTGCGGGTCCCTGTACCCTGTACCTGCCCTGCCTCCAGACGCGAGGTCCGGTACCTGTCCTGTCTCCAGACGTGAGGCCCGGTACCTGTCCTGTCTCCAGACGCGAGGTTCGGTACCTGTCCTATCTCCAGACGTGAGGCCCGGTACCTGTCCTGTCTCCAGACGTGAGGCCCAGTACCTGTCCTGTCTCCAGACGTGAGGCCCGGTACCTTTCCTATCTCCAGACGTGAGGCCCGGTACCTGTCCTGTCTCCAGACGCGAGGCCCGGTACCTCCCCTGTCTCCAGACGTGAGGCCCGGTTCTGTCCTGTCTCCAGACGTGAGGCCCGGTACCTGTCTTATCTCCAGACTTAGGCCCGGTACCTGTCCTGTCTCCAGATCCAGTTCCCACTGAGTTAATCTGTTGAGTGTTGGTATTCCATTTAATCGCGTGCGGAGCCCCTCTGCGCGCCTCCGCAGCCGGAAAATTGCACCTAGTACATATACTGCAATTCCGCTCAATAGATGGCGCTGCGAGCGGGTGTCTTAAAATCCTTACGGGAAATGCGGAGAAACAGCTTCAATGTATATTCTAACTTTATGAAAATCACTACGGGTATTAAACAGCATACGGATAATTCGAAAATTATATTTAAAACAAAACGGTAAAAATGTATTCATGCCAAAATATTTGCGAAAAAATGGCAAAAGTGTCTGAAAAGAGGCCGGTTGGCCCCTCCAAATCTTATTTTAAAAACTTCAAAAAATCATGTAAGCTCGTAATGACATAGCGCATGATAATTTCACTATTAATTTGAAATTTGTTTTGCATGACCCGGCCTAATGTGTATACCCCCAACATAGGCTGGAATGATTTGTTGGAAAGTCTAATGATACAATAGGGATGATATAAGTTGCATTTGACCTCAGGTCATTTGCATAGCAACATTTCATGGGAGTCATTTTTTATATACTTTAATGGCCTATAACTTAAAAAGTTTTCTGCCGATTTTTATTTTGGGTACTTTAGACGACGCGCCGTTCATTTTTTAGGCAGGTACACCAAAAATGATGCACATCGACCGGTCAAATCAGGAGATATTCACACACAAAAAAAAACAGGATGGGTTGGCGAATTTCGCCCCTCCAATGCGCTTGTTAAAAACATATGAAAAATACTTTCATTTTCAATGGAACTTGGAAAGAAACAAAACAAAGCTCACTTAAATAGGTTGAGCTATGCAATCGAATGCTTCAATTGATCAGGTACAAAACAATTATCAGATCTGGTTCATTGGAGTCTTTGCCACTTTTTCCATTTTTTGCCACTGGGGGGTTTTGCCAGCCGGTTTTAACCGGTAAAAACCAGTGGCAACAACCACTTTTTGCCACCCACTGCCAACCCTGGTTGCGGCAACCTGACGGCTGTCGCTCACACGGTCTGTCCGCCACAGGTACAAAGTACACCCGCCTCTCTGTCTGTCCGCCACAGGTACAAAGTACACCCCGCCTCTCTGTCTGTCCACCACAGGTACAAAGTACACCCGCCTCTCTGTCTGTCCGCCACAGGTACAAAGTACACCCCGCCTCTCTGTCTGTCCACCACAGGTACAAAGTACACCCCGCCTCTCTGTCTGTCCACCACAGGTACAGAGTACACCCGCCTCTCTGTCTGTCCGCCACAGGTACAAAGTACACCCCGCCTCTCTGTCTGTCCACCACAGGTACAAAGTACACCCCGCCTCTCTGTCTGTCCGCCACAGGTACAAAGTACACCCCGCCTCTCTGTCTGTCCGCCACAGGTACAAAGTACACCCCGCCTCTCTGTCTGTCCACCACAGGTACAGAGTACACCCGCCTCTCTGTCTGTCCGCCACAGGTACAAAGTACACCCGCCTCTCTGTCCACCACAGGTACAAAGTACACCCGCCTCTCTGTCTGTCCACCACAGGTACAAAGTACACCCCGCCTCTCTGTCTGTCCACCACAGGTACAAAGTACACCCCGCCTCTATGTCTGTCCACCACAGGTACAAAGTACACCCCGCCTCTCTGTCTGTCCACCACAGGTACAGAGTACACCCGCCTCTCTGTCTGTCCACCACAGGTACAAAGTACACCCCGCCTCTGTCTGTCCACCACAGGTACAAAGTATACCCCGCCTCTCTGTCTGTCCACCACAGGTACAAAGTACACCCGCCTCTCTGTCTGTCCACCACAGGTACAAAGTACACCCCGCCTCTCTGTCTGTCCGCCACGGGTACAAAGTACACCCCGCCTCTCTGTCTGTCCACCACAGGTACAGAGTACACCCGCCTCTCTGTCTGTCCACCACAGGTACAAAGTACACCCCGCCTCTCTGTCTGTCCACCACAGGTACAAAGTACACCCGCCTCTCTGTCTGTCCACCACAGGTACAAAGTACACCCCGCCTCTCTGTCTGTCCACCACAGGTACAAAGTACACCCGCCTCTCTGTCTGTCCACCACAGGTACAAAGTACACCCCGCCTCTCTGTCTGTCCACCACAGGTACAAAGTACACCCCGCCTCTGTCTGTCCACCACAGGTACAAAGTATACCCCGCCTCTCTGTCTGTCCACCACAGGTATAAAGTACACCCCGCCTCTCTGTCTGTCCACCACAGGTACAAAGTACACCCCGCCTCTGTCTGTCCACCACAGGTACAGAGTACACCCGCCTCTCTGTCTGTCCACCACAGGTACAGAGTACACCCGCCTCTCTGTCTGTCCACCACAGGTACAGAGTACACCCCGCCTCTCTGTCTGTCCACCACAGGTACAAAGTACACCCCGCCTCTCTGTCTGTCCACCACAGGTACAAAGTACACCCCGCCTCTCTGTCTGTCCACCACAGGTACAAAGTACACCCCGCCTCTGTCTGTCCACCACAGGTACAGAGTACACCCGCCTCTCTGTCTGTCCACCACAGGTACAGAGTACACCCGCCTCTCTGTCTGTCCACCACAGGTACAAAGTACACCCTGCCTCTCTGTCTGTCCACCACAGGTACAAAGTACACCCCGCCTCTCTGTCTGTCCACCACAGGTACAAAGTACACCCCGCCTCTCTGTCTGTCCACCACAGGTACAAAGTACACCCCGCCTCTCTGTCTGTCCACCACAGGTACAGAGTACACCCGCCTCTCTGTCTGTCCACCACAGGTACAAAGTACACCCCGCCTCTCTGTCTGTCCACCACAGGTACAAAGTACACCCGCCTCTCTGTCTGTCCACCACAGGTACAAAGTACACCCGCCTCTCTGTCTGTCCACCACAGGTACAGAGTACACCCGCCTCTCTGTCTGTCCACCACAGGTACAAAGTACACCCCGCCTCTCTGTCTGTCCACCACAGGTACAAAGTACACCCGCCTCTCTGTCTGTCCACCACAGGTACAAAGCTCACCCCGCCTCTCTGTCTGTCCACCACAGGTACAGAGTACACCCGCCTCTCTGTCTGTCCACCACAGGTACACCCCGCCTCTCTGTCTGTCCACCACAGGTACAAAGTACACCCCGCCTCTGTCTGTCCACCACAGGTACAGAGTACACCCGCCTCTCTGTCTGTCCACCACAGGTACAGAGTACACCCGCCTCTCTGTCTGTCCACCACAGGTACAAAGTACACCCCGCCTCTCTGTCTGTCCACCACAGGTACAAAGTACACCCCGCCTCTGTCTGTCCACCACAGGTACAAAGTATACCCCGCCTCTCTGTCTGTCCACCACAGGTATAAAGTACACCCCGCCTCTGTCTGTCCACCACAGGTACAGAGTACACCCGCCTCTCTGTCTGTCCACCACAGGTACAAAGTACACCCCGCCTCTGTCTGTCCACCACAGGTACAGAGTACACCCGCCTCTCTGTCTGTCCACCACAGGTACAAAGTACACCCCGCCTCTGTCTGTCCACCACAGGTACAAAGTACACCCGCCTCTCTGTCTGTCCACCACAGGTACAAAGTACACCCGTCTCTCTGTCTGTCCACCACAGGTACAGAGTACACCCGCCTCTCTGTCTGTCCACCACAGGTACAAAGTACACCCCGCCTCTGTCTGTCCACCACAGGTACAGAGTACACCCGCCTCTCTGTCTGTCCACCACAGGTACAAAGTACACCCGCCTCTCTGTCTGTCCACCACAGGTACAAAGTACACCCGCCTCTCTGTCTGTCCACCACAGGTACAAAGTACACCCCGCCTCTCTGTCTGTCCACCACAGGTACAGAGTACACCCGCCTCTCTGTCTGTCCACCACAGGTACAAAGTACACCCCGCCTCTCTGTCTGTCCACCACAGGTACAAAGTACACCCGCCTCTCTGTCTGTCCACCACAGGTACAAAGCTCACCCCGCCTCTCTGTCTGTCCACCACAGGTACAGAGTACACCCGCCTCTCTGTCTGTCCACCACAGGTACAAAGTACACCCCGCCTCTCTGTCTGTCCACCACAGGTACAAAGTACACCCGCCTCGGTCTGTCCACCACAGGTACAGAGTACACCCGCCTCTCTGTCTGTCCACCACAGGTACAGAGTACACCCGCCTCTCTGTCTGTCCACCACAGGTACAAAGTACACCCCGCCTCTGTCTGTCCACCACAGGTACAGAGTACACCCGCCTCTCTGTCTGTCCACCACAGGTACAAAGTACACCCGCCTCTCTGTCTGTTCACCACAGGTACAAAGTACACCCGCCTCTCTGTCTGTCCACCACAGGTACAAAGTACACCCCGCCTCTGTCTGTCCACCACAGGTACAGAGTACACCCGCCTCTCTGTCTGTCCACCACAGGTACAAAGTACACCCCGCCTCTCTGTCTGTTCACCACAGGTACAAAGTACACCCCGCCTCTCTGTCTGTCCACCACAGGTACAAAGTACACCCCGCCTCTCTGTCTGTCCACCACAGGTTCAAAGTACACCCCGCCTCTCTGTCTGTCCACCACAGGTACAAAGTACACCCCGCCTCTCTGTCTGTCCACCACGGGTACAAAGTACACCCGCCTCTCTGTCTGTCCACCACAGGTACAAAGTACACCCCGCCTCTGTCTGTCCACCACAGGTACAGAGTACACCCGCCTCTCTGTCTGTCCACCACAGGTACAAAGTACACCCGCCTCTCTGTCTGTTCACCACAGGTACAAAGTACACCCCGCCTCTCTGTCTGTCCACCACAGGTACAAAGTACACCCCGCCTCTCTGTCTGTCCACCACAGGTACAAAGTACACCCCGCCTCTCTGTCTGTCCACCACAGGTACAAAGTACACCCCGCCTCTCTGTCTGTCCACCACAGGTACAAAGTACACCCCGCCTCTCTGTCTGTCCACCACAGGTACAGAGTACACCCGCCTCTCTGTCTGTTCACCACAGGTACAAAGCTCACCCCGCCTCTCTGTCTGTCCACCACAGGTACAAAGTACACCCGCCTCTCTGTCTGTCCACCACAGGTACAAAGTACACCCGCCTCTCTGTCTGTTCACCACAGGTACAAAGCTCACCCCGCCTCTCTGTCTGTCCACCACAGGTACAAAGTACACCCCGCCTCTCTGTCTGTCCACCACAGGTACAAAGTACACCCCGCCTCTCTGTCTGTCCACCACAGGTACAAAGTACACCCGCCTCTCTGTCTGTCCACCACAGGTACAAAGTACACCCCGCCTCTCTGTCTGTCCACCACAGGTACAGAGTACACCCGCCTCTCTGTCTGTCCACCACAGGTACAAAGTACACCCCGCCTCTGTCTGTCCACCACAGGTACAGAGTACACCCGCCTCTCTGTCTGTCCACCACAGGTACAGAGTACACCCGCCTCTCTGTCTGTCCACCACAGGTACAAAGTACACCCGCCTCTCTGTCTGTCCACCACAGGTACAAAGTACACCCCGCCTCTCTGTCTGTCCACCACAGGTACAGAGTACACCCGCCTCTCTGTCTGTCCACCACAGGTACAAAGTACACCCCGCCTCTCTGTCTGTCCACCACAGGTACAGAGTACACCCCGCCTCTCTGTCTGTCCACCACAGGTACAAAGTACACCCCGCCTCTCTGTCTGTCCGCCACAGGTACAAAGTACACCCGCCTCTCTGTCTGTCCACCACAGGTACAAAGTACACCCGCCTCTGTCTGTCCACCACAGGTACAGAGTACACCCCGCCTCTCTGTCTGTCCACCACAGGTACAAAGTACACCCCGCCTCTCTGTCTGTCCACCACAGGTACAGAGTACACCCGCCTCTCTGTCTGTCCACCACAGGTACAAAGTACACCCCGCCTCTCTGTCTGTCCACCACAGGTACAGAGTACACCCCGCCTCTCTGTCTGTCCACCACAGGTACAAAGTACACCCCGCCTCTCTGTCTGTCCACCACAGGTACAGAGTACACCCGCCTCTCTGTCTGTCCACCACAGGTACAAAGTACACCCCGCCTCTGTCTGTCCACCACAGGTACAGAGTACACCCCGCCTCTCTGTCTGTCCACCACAGGTACAAAGTACACCCCGCCTCTCTGTCTGTCCACCACAGGTACAAAGTACACCCCGCCTCTCTGTCTGTCCACCACAGGTACAAAGTACACCCGCCTCTCTGTCTGTCCGCCACAGGTACAAAGTGCACCCCGCCTCTCTGTCTGTCCACCACAGGTACAAAGTACACCCCGCCTCTCTGTCTGTCCACCACAGGTACAAAGTACACCCCGCCTCTCTGTCTGTCCACCACAGGTACAGAGTACACCCGCCTCTCTGTCTGTCCACCACAGGTACAAAGTACACCCCGCCAACCCGCCTCTCTGTTTCTCCCTGCACCAGGTCCAGAAGTACGGTGAGTTGGACGAGCTTACCATCTTCTACCACCGTCGGACGGGGAAACACCTGGGTCTGGGCCTGGCCGTGTTTCAGCGGGTCGCGGCCGCCCGGCTCTGTACTGAGAAGCTCAACCACACCGCCGTCATGGGCAACGTGCTCAGCGTGTTCCTGGATGCCTTCGGTGAGCTCCCTCCCGGTGGGGCAGGGATGAGGGAGGGCTGGTGGTGTTTGGACTGGGGATGTCGTGATGATGCTTACCGGGTTTTGGTTTGGGGCTCAGGCTTAACAATTTCGTCGATTTGATCTCGAAATATAGCGAATTTAGTGATGTCACTACACACGAGTTTGACACAAAAATCAGCTTAACTTTAGCAGGCCTTACAAATGCCATATTTGAAGGAAAATGCAATCGAAAAACGCTAAAAGATAGCAAATGCTACAAAATGGCTATCTCGAATTTGTGAAATTTTGGTTTTTGACCCAAAAAAAAGTGTATTGGAAAAAATGCCCTCAAAAACAACTTTTTCTAACATTTTCAAAAACCGGAAGAATGTTGAAGCGAAGACATGTGGACAATACCCAAAACAAATTTAAAAGCAATATCTTTATTTTTGACTGACTTATGCCACTATATATGCCCTAAGTATGAGTAATTCATGACGTCATATTTTGGAATGGCGTTTTTGGCTTTTAGTGACCAGGTACACACAAATAAATGCCAGCACTGTATTTCTGAGACAAAACTGGTCCAGACACATGCCTTTTCTATTTAAGATTCATCAATTTCAAATTTTGACCTGACGTGACCTGACCTTGCCCTTATATGGTGTCAGGTTGTGAAAATGACTGCTACTATCGAATTATACGTGTAAAATAACCCTTATAACTTGTCGCATGGCTTTCGTAGACCTGTGACCTTTTGTGACCTGACCTTGCCCTTGACCTTTGCTTACAATTTCACTTTTGCTTATGCGGGATATGTATTATACCTTTGAGAGCACTTTGTGCGATAATATTCGGAATCTAAGGCTTTAAACGGAAAGTATGGCCCAAAAACTCAAATATCTCAATTTTTACCTTTGACCTAACCGTGACCTGACATGTGACCTTATTTTGAAAATGTCGTGTATGCTTTGGATGCGTCTCATCGAGAGCTTTCGATTGCCGCATTGCGCGTCTCGCTGCGGTTATTGGTTCGGAAGATAACCAGGGGGGAGGGGGGAGCGACCCCCCCGCCAATGGTGTTCGGCTGAAACCCCAGCCAATGCCGGGTTAATCGTTGTCGGCTTATGTCGTTCAATTGTCGAATGTAGGCATATCTTGTGTTTTCTTGTTTCTCCATTTGTAGGTTCGAGGCCTATTATTCCCTGTATCATTCAGATAAATGTTCTATGGTATAAGTAAGTCATGTCTCCTACATACAACAGGCACTATCGTGTCTTAGTCGTGTGTTGGGAGACGAAACTGACGCTTCGAAGGCGACCGCTGCAGCACACCACTCGTCACAAGTGACTGCAGCACGCTCGCCACTTTTAACCGTGGCATCTCGATGTTGACTCAGCTGTCATGGTGTTATAATATCGTGCCTCGCACCGTGTCGTCTCCACCGAGGCCTCGAGGCCCGGACTCCCCCGTTGAGCGCCATTCGGCGACTGGCACATCCTCCTAACCCTCCGTCTCCGTCTCAGGCACTGTGGTGCGGCGGATGGCCGACGATCTCTCCGAGGATCGTCCCGTCAGACTGGACGAGCCTCCTCGGCCCTCTCCAGCTCCGGCACGCCGCTCCGCCGCTCCGGAGCCTCCGGAGCCCCCGGAACCTGAGCCGGAGCTGGAGCCGGGTCCACACCAGCGGCCGCAGCCGGCGTCGGACCCGGACCTGCTCTCCGAGCTGGAGCGGCCGCCCAGTCCTCTAATGAACGGCTGGCAGTCGTCGTTGCCGGCGTCACCACCTCCCTCCTCCGGTGGGGAGGTCACGAGACTCGATCTGAACTCGCGTATCGCACAGCTGCTGCAGCGGAAGGCGCGCAACGGGCTGGTGCCGTGTTTTGCGGAGATGCTGGACAGTGGTGGGGAGTCGGCGGGCTCGGGCGGGTCGTCGGAGTCGGAGGACGGAGTGGAGTGGCCGCCTCCGGAGCCCCTCAGCGATACGCCGAGCCCGTTCCTGTCCCGGGAGGTGTATCTGCGGAGTTATGGTGACGGAGTGCGGGATGGAGGGCAGTGGAGGCTGGGGAGTGCGCGGCGAGAGTCGCTGGACGGGGTGCAGACCATTGGAGAACTGCACAGGCGGCTGGGAGGACTGGCGGTGGGCGGCCGGAGGCGGCGGCGGCGCTCCTCCCGGCGGCAGACGGAGCCGCTCCCGCCGCAGCCACCGCTACCGCCGCCGCCGCCTCCGCCGCCGCCACCTCTGGAGAATGGTCGTCTCGACTGCCCGCCACCTGGATACCCCGCGATGTTCCCTGCCGGGTTCCCGCCGCCCGTGCTGCCGGACGGAGGGTTTCAGCTGGGCTGGGCGCAGCCGTGGCCGTGCTTCTATCCGCCGCCGCCGGGGCCGGGGTTCACGGCCTACCCGCCGCCGCCGCCGCCGCCGCCGCCGCCTGGACACCCACTGGAAGACGGCAGTCAGCCGCCGGCCGAGCCTCTGACGCTGACGCAGGACACACTGACACAGTGAGTGGCAACAGCGGCAAATCATGGGGTTATCTGTCATACGGGGGCAGGGCAGGGCAGGGCAGGGCAGGGCAGGGCAGGGCAGGGCAGGGCAGGGCAGGGCAGGGCAGGACAGGACAGGACAGGACAGGACAGGACAGCGCAGGGCAGCGCAGGGCAGCGCAGGGCAGTGCAGGGCAGCGCAGGGCAGCGCAGGGCAGCGCAGGGCAGCGCAGGGCAGCGCAGGGCAGCGCAGGGCAGCGCAGGGCAGCGCAGGGCAGCGCAGGGCAGCGCAGGGCAGCGCAGGGCAGCGCAGGGCAGCGCAGGGCAGCGCAGGGCAGCGCAGGGCAGCGCAGGGCAGCGCAGGGCAGCGCAGGGCAGCGCAGGGCAGCGCAGGGCAGCGCAGGGCAGCGCAGGGCAGCGCAGGGCAGCGCAGGGCAGCGCAGGGCAGCGCAGGGCAGCGCAGGGCAGCGCAGGGCAGCGCAGGGCAGCGCAGGGCAGCGCAGGGCAGCGCAGGGCAGCGCAGGGCAGGGCAGCGCAGGGCAGGGCAGGGCAGGGCAGGGCAGGGCAGGGCAGGGCAGGGCAGGACAGGACAGGACAGGACAGGACAGGACAGGACAGGACAGGACAGAGCAGAGAGATACGATACGGTAGACATGTTTTTTTTTAGCATTTTTAAATTCAGCTACACCCGGTGTTTTCGTTGCATTTTGGGTGAAAAGGAAACTCTTAAATGAAGATGATATAACAATAATTCGCTTGCCACAATGGCATTGAACCACGTAACTACCGCACTGCTTTGAAGTCTCCTATGGTGGTTGAATGCTACGCCGACTGACGAGCCAGCTGACCTGTGTTCGCCAGGAGAGCTCTGGACGAGGTGGTCCGAGAGCTGAAACACATCTTCAAGCGGGACTTCAAAAAGAAGATGATCGAGAACACCGCCTACCGATTACTGGAGCAGTGGTGGGATCGGCGCCAGGAGCAGCACAAGGTACGCCCCCACTCTGGCAGCGTTTCGTCTGCCATTCATTTCAAGTCTAGAGTCTGTCTCAGGTAAGACATTAGGAGACGGTGTTCTTGAATTTAGTGTACTCGTGTTCATTGCTCACAACATAACTGGTGCCCCAGACCAGGAGGCAAGAGCTGACCATGGAGCTGGTGTGACTGAGTTGTTGATTGTTAGAATGAATCCTGATCTGCCCCCTCCGTTTCTGGCTTGTGTCATGCCCCAGTCTGATATCTGCCCGCCCCTGTCTGTGTCCTTGTGCCGCCCCATCTGCCCATGTCTCCGTCTGACATCTGCCCATGTCTCCGTCTGACTGCTGCCCATGTCTGTCTGACTTCTGCCCATGTCTCCGTCTGACATCTGCCCATGTCTCCGTCTGACATCTGCCCATGTCTCCGTCTGACATCTGCCCATGTCTCCGTCTGACTGCTGCCCATGTCTCTGTCTGACTTCTGCCCATGTCTCCGTCTGACATCTGCCCATGTCTCCGTCTGACATCTGCCCATGTCTCCGTCTGACATCTGGCCATGTCTCCGTCTGACATCTGCCCATGTCTCCGTCTGACATCTGCCCATGTCTCCGTCTGACATCTGGCCATGTCTCCGTCTGACATCTGGCCATGTCTCCGTCTGACTGCTGCCCATGTCTCCGTCTGACATCTGCCCATGTCTCCGTCTGACATCTGCCCATGTCTCCGTCTGACATCTGCCCATGTCTCCGTCTGACTGCTGCCCATGTCTCCGTCTGACATCTGCCCATGTCTCCGTCTGACATCTGCCCATGTCTCCGTCTGACATCTGCCCATGTCTCCGTCTGACTGCTGCCCATGTCTCCGTCTGACATCTGCCCATGTCTCCGTCTGACTTCTGTCCATGTCTCCGTCTGACTGCTGCCCATGTCTCCGTCTGACTGCTGCCCATGTCTCCGTCTGACATCTGTCCATGTCTCCGTCTGCATCTACTGACTCCGTCTGACGTCTAGGCGTCCCCTGCTAACTTCTATCCGTGTATTGCCGGCAGACTCGTGAGGCGGGCAGTAGAACGGGCGGGCCGCCGGCGCCGGCCGCCCGGCCGGAGCAGTCCGACCTCAGCTCACTCCTGGAGAACAGTCGGGGTTCGCTGACCGGAGCAGGGTTCGGCCTCGGCTTCCGCATGTCCCTGCCCAAGATGCCCTCCTTCAGGGTGAGTGGACGCTCAGGCACTGGCGATTGTCGTGGTTTGCGGATGGTGGGAGGGGAAACTAAGTGCTGAATCGTTTGGTTTATTTGATAATTTCGCTGAAATGGAATATTCGTTTTACTGGTTGTTTGGATTCCTGCACACAAACTGCCATTATATGATGTGTCGTAATAGGGACTGATCTCACCCACACACTGTCTGCTATGATGACCTGCTGTCGCCTTGGCCTCATTTCGCTCTCACTCACCTCGCTTGGCCCTCACTCACCCTGCGACTGGTCCGCAGCGGAAGATCGTGCGCCCCTCGCCGCCGCCTGCTCCCGACTCAGACTCGCGTCTGGCGGCCGACTCCGACTCCGACTCCGACTCTGCCCCGGAGCCCGAGCCGGCGCCGGAGCCTGCTGCAGCTCCAGCTCCAGCTCCAGCTCCGCCAGTCCGCTCCCGACCGCGTATCTACGACTCTTCGAGCGACGAGGATGAGGATGATAAGCCACCGCCGCGGAGGACTGCCCGAAGCGCCAGCAGCGGCGGTAGTGATGATGCGAGTAGCAGCAGTCTTAGCAGTCTTAGCAGTAGCAGTGACAGCAGTGAGGAGAGCGAGAGTGAGGCAGATGAAGCCAAACCGAACGCCGCCGACGTCGACAAGACGAGCGCAGACGACGAGGTCAAGCCAGTCGACGCGATGGAAGAGGACAAGCTGACTGACGCGGTGAAGGTCAAGCCAGCCGAAGCGATGGACGAGACTGGTCCGACGGACGATGCGAAACCGAGCGTGGAGCTGGCGGATGGGATGACTCGGGAGCCAGCAGGAGTCCCGCTGCGGCCCGCCTCTCCGGAGGCCGAGCCGAGGCCAGGCGGAGACGTCGATCCGGCGGCGGACAAGGCGTCTCGGATTGACTCGGCGATCGAGGCGGTGCTGGCGCAGCGGTCGGAGGACTCGGGAGACGAGGATAGGATGGGGGAGAAGGGCCAGCCGCCGGCCACGTCACGGTTAGTAGCTCGGGTTGGAAACCGGCGTAAGGGATGGAGCGGAGCCGGCTTAAATTTAATTTATGCCAGCCAGTGGCTTTTATTAATTTAAGCCGGTTTAAACCGGCTTAAATGAATACAACTCGGCTTAAATTCAGCATCAATTAAATACTGAATGAGGTCAGAATACGTCGTTGACAGACACCAGTCCACTGATTTCTACGCCGATGCTATAGTCTGTTCCATTTAACTACCAACTTGACTCAAAGAGCACCACACCTATTTGCACGCTTCATTTGCAGCGCAGGGCATTACATTGAAACTTGGCTTTGAGCATAATGTATGAAAACATCTTATTTTCATACAAATTAATTTAATATAAACTCATTCAATAAGACTGTACCTAATTACGAATTAAGAATCGGAAAGTTTTCAAGACATAGTGTGTGCAGAATTACTGGAAGTCTTACTCATTTGGTAGCAACAGCTAGCGAAAACAAGACGTTAGTGTTTTGTTTATCACGCACAAGGAGGGAACTAACTATTAACTTGTGCTGTAATGATAAGGATGGCAGTAATGACTGGGAAGCTGAGTAATTGGTTTGTGATTACCGCATCTGATGACCAGAACACAATTTCCTTGAAATATATTGTAAATATTTTGTTAAAAGATGTTAAAAGATAAATTATTGGCGGTTGTAAAGCGAGCAATATTAATTTATGCCAGCCGGTTTAAACCAGGCCCTGGCTTAAATTTGCCACCTCTGGTTAGCTGTAGCTCGGAGGACAAGCCACGGGTAGAAGAAGTCTGTGGTGCGTAGTAGAGGGTGGGAGAAATCGAGACAAATTGGTAAACCATTGCGGGAGCTTGGATTTATGCAACGAAATATAACAGGTCGAAGATAGAAAGCTATTGTTTAAATTTCCGGGGAGGTCAAGTCCAATGGCTGTTGTTTAGTCACAATTGTGTTGCAACTTTTAGTAGATATTTAATCTCTGGTTGTTTGTTGCGCGAGATCCTGGAGTCGTAAACGCTGGACTATGTTTCGCATAGGTTCAATGTATGTCTCTGAAGACCGGCATTTCTTAACAGCGGGTTCTGCAGTTCTCCATGGCTTAATTGAACACTGCTGTTTGGTGCTTGTTGGTGTGTTGAGTGTTGGTTGGCACTTGACTTTTACCCTTCTGTCAGCTTCGGTTTCATTATCTCAGAACTCTATCATGCAGGGCAGTACGGATAGCCCCTGTCTCTCTCTCTCTCTCTCTCTCTCTGACGTGTGCTGTGTGCCTACACACGCAGTACGCATAGCCCCTGCCACTGAACGGCACGTCTCTCTCTCTCTCTGACGTGTGCTGTGTGCCTACGCATAGCCCCTGCCACTGAACGGCACGGATCTCTCTGACGTGTGCTGTGTGCCTACGCACGCAGTACGCATAGCCCCTGCCACTGAACGGCACGTCTCTCTCTGACGTGTGCTGTGTGCACGTCCCCAGCCGCTCCGAGTCTCCGGCGCTGCTGCCTGCCACGCTGGGCCTGCTGAGCCCCGGCTCACCGTCGCCTGCTGAGGCTCCTGCCGCCACCGGCTCCGGCTCCGGCTCGCCCTGGGAGGAGCACTCGTACTTCCGGCTGCCAGTGCCACCATCACCGAGCCGAGAGGACATCTGTGCTGCCCTGCTGGCAGATCATGGCTACACTCGGCCTGCCTCCCCCGCCCCCGCCCCCGCTCCTGCCCCCGCCCCCGCCCCAGCCCCAGCCCCAGCCCCGGCGCCGGCGACGGAACGCGGAAAGCGAAAGCTCCCCAAGACGACTGCCCCGGCGGCGACGACACTCAAGAAACGTGACGTCATGTCTGAGATGGTGCTGCTCTATGAGTTCTTGACGCGCGGTCTGATGGCCGAGGACATCGGCTACATCCACCGCTGCTACGAGAGTCTGCTCGCCGATGATCAGAACAGCTACTGGCTGAACGATACACACTGGATGGACCACCCGGCCACGGACAGACCCGAGAAGAGGAGGAAACTGGCCGAGCCGACGCCGCACCGCTCCGGCTCGGCCAGGACCGAGGGCTACTACAGAGTGTCGCCGCAGCAGAAGGCCAAACATAAGGTGAGCGGCGGCGTGGGAGGGAAGGAGTTATAACGGCCGAGCCGACGCCACACCGCTCCGGCTCGGCCAGGACCGAGGGCTACTACAGAGTGTCGCCGCAGCAGAAGGCCAAACATAAGGTGAGCGGCGGCGTGGGAGGGGGAGTTATAACGGCCGAGCCGACGCCACACCGCTCCGGCTCGGCCAGGACCGAGGGCTACTACAGAGTGTCGCCGCAGCAGAAGGCCAAACATAAGGTGAGCGGCGGCGTGGGGGTGGGGGGGGGGGGGGGGAGTTATAACGGCCGAGCCGACGCCACACCGCTCCGGCTCGGCCAGGACCGAGGGCTACTACAGAGTGTCGCCGCAGCAGAAGGCCAAACATAAGGTGAGCGGCGGCGTGGCGGCGTGGGAGGGGGAGGAGTTATAACGGTGATTGGGGTTGGGCCGATGGTTGGGTGGCGCGATGGATGGTTAGTAGTTGGTTTGGTGGTTGATTGGTTGGACAGCAGTTAGTAAGCTGATTGCTGCTACTGGTTGTTAGCGGAGGCCGGTCTGTACCGCCAACATTGCCCAGGTGCTGGTATGACACTGCACGTCTGCCTGAGCATCGAGTTGACTGCCACTATTGCCGAGCCCCCTCTGGAGCCTGTACCAGCCCTGCTATGTGTATACTCCACCACTGACCCCCCCGCTCCGTGCAGTACCACTTCGGCCGGTCGCTGGCGGAGCCGGCCGGCGTCGAGGCGCGGAGCGCACAGCAGCTGTCCACGGCGCCGGACCAGCGCTCCAAGGCGGCCACGGCGGCGTCCATCTCGCGCGAGGCGCGCAGCAACCAGCGGCGCATCCTCACTGTACTCGGAGTCGCCACGGAGAGCGAACTGCTCAAGTTCAACCAGCTCAAGGTTAGTTTGACCCCGCCGGCGCCAGCGCAGCGGCGTTAGCGCGGTGTCAGGGGCGGTTGGGATGTTTGGAGGTGATGGGTTTCCGGAATGAGAAACGGTAGCATTGGAAAATCGTGACCTGTGTGGTAGGGGCCTGTTTCTGCACACATTCTTAGTGCTTTTGGAACTTTGGAGACAAACATTTGTTGAGTAGCGAGGGAAGAACCTTGATAAGTTTTATTCATCGAAATGAGGAGGTTAAAGGGAATGTTTAACCTTTCTGAAAGTTGTCAAATATACGCTGGTTGTAGTAGAAAATATGAAGTAAGTGCTGCTGAAAACGATGGTGATATTTTTTCTTCTTCATCACTCGAAAACTCACTTAACTGTATACAAATTAAGTTTTTAGATTTGGGTGAATGACGTCATTATTGAGCTATAGACCGCCGCTGATTGGCTGACAAAGTGGAATTGGCTGAAAAAGTGTCTGTCAGCCAATCAGCGGCTGCAACAACCTGGAGTCATTTTGCAAATGGTAAATTCAATTGCTTAAAAACCGTTACATTTTGGGAAAAATGACCTTAGTAATTTAGATATTTCAATACCGGCCCAAGATAATGGCTATCTCAGTTTAAAACTAATACAAAGGTGAAACATTCCCTTTTATGAACTGCCTTTGTTTAAATTGTGATGGCAAAAAAGTGCACGCACTTTAATGGGAAAGGTTTAATTCAACTCGTGATTTAATGTTCACCCAATATGCTCACTGCGCAGTACTCAAATAATGCCGAGCTGTAAATTCCGAGAATCCCCGCATGGTGGCCGACGTCTCCCGCTGTCTGGCAGTTCCGCAAGAAGCAGCTCAAGTTCGGCAAGTCGGCCATCCACGACTGGGGCCTGTTCGCTCTGGAGCCGATCGCCGCAGATGAGATGGTCATTGAGTACGTCGGCCAGCACGTGCGTCATTCGGTGGCCGACCAGAGGGAGCTGGTGTACGAGCGCCAGGGCATCGGCAGCTCCTACCTGTTCAGGGTCGACAGGGATAACGTCATTGATGCGACCAAGTGTGGCAATTTGGCGCGCTTCATCAACCACAGCTGCACGGTGAGAGGGGAGGGGTGAGAAGAGGGGGAGGGGGCTGGCCTTAAGTGGTGCGGCCTCTCTAGCGTCATCTGGGCGCTATAACGTCAATCAGGAACGCTGAGATCGTAATTTTGTCGACGTTTTGGAATTTTGTTGTGGCAGTATTTTCACGTCGTTTTCTTTGTAGCGTGTCTACTTGTTGGCCTGCCTGTTTCTGCGAGGTCCGGTTCTTCTGCGCTCCCATTGATCATTACCTCTGAGCGCAAACATTTTAGCCCACCTTTCAGTCATTGATTTTATGCGAATCAACGCTGTCGAGCTATTGCCGACAACACATCCGCGTTTGTTTCACCGACTCCTGGATTAGCGTGAGGCGTCGTGCCTGCCCTTTCGTTCAATAGCGTGACTCCCCGCTCCGGTCCTGCAGCCCAACTGTTACGCCAAGATCGTGTCGCTTGAGGGTCACAAGAAGATCGTCATCTACTCAAAACAGCCGATCGGGGTCAACGAGGAGATCACCTACGACTACAAATTCCCGTACGAGGAGGATAAGATTCCGTGCCTCTGCGGCACGGTCCACTGTCGCGGCTATCTCAACTAGACGCACCGGACGGCTATCCAAACTAGACGCACCGGACGGCTATCTCAACTAGACGCACCGGGCGGCTATCCAAACTAGACGTACCGGACGGCTATCTCAACTAGACGCACCGGACGGCTATCCAAACTAGACGCACCGCACGGCTATCCAAACTAGACGCACCGGACGGCTATCTCAACTAGACGCACCGGACGGCTATCCAAACTAGACGCACCGGACGGCTATCCAAACTAGACGCACCGGACGGCTATCTCAACTAGACGCACCGGGCGGCTATCCAAACTAGACGTACCGGACGGCTATCTCAACTAGACGCACCGGACGGCTATCCAAACTAGACGCACCGGACGGCTATCCAAACTGGACGCACCGGACGGCTATCTCAACTAGACGCACCGGACGGCTATCCAAACTAGACGCACCGGACGGCTATCTAAACTAGACGCACCGGACGGCTATACAAACTAGACGCACCGGACGGCTATCTCAACTAGACGCATCGGACGGCTATCCAAACTAGACGCACCGGACGGCTATCTCAACTAGACGCACCGGACGGCTATCCAAACTAGACGCACCGGACGGCTATCTCAACTAGACGCACCGGGCGGCTATCTCAACTAGACGCACCGGGCGGCTATCCAAACTAGACGCACCGGGCGGCTATCCAAACTAGACGCACCGGACGGCTATCTCAACTAGACGCACCGAACGGCTATCCAAACTAGACGCACCGGACGGCTATCTCAACTAGACGCACCGGACGGCTATCCAAACAAGACGCACCGGACGGCTATCCAAACTAGACGCACCGGACGGCTATCCAAACTAGACGCACCGGACGGCTATCCAAACAAGACGCACCGGACGGCTATCCAAACTAGACGCACCGGACGGCTATCTCAACTAGACGCACCGAACGGCTATCCAAACAAGACTCACCGGACGGCTATCTCAACTAGACGCACCGGACGGCTATCAAAATAAGACGCACCGGACGGCTATCCAAACTAGACGCACCGGACGGCTATCCAAACAAGACTCACCGGACGGCTATCTCAACTAGACGCACCGGACGGCTATCCAAACAAGACTCACCGGACGGCTATCTCAACTAGACGCACCGGACGGCTATCCAAACTAGACGCACCGGACGGCTATCTCAACTAGACTCAACGGGCGAAGTGAGTTAGGTTCATGCCTACATGCCAGTCATGTACGTCATCCATTTTCTGCGTCGGTGAATGGGAGAGGGGGGAGTTCTTGCTTACTATGTATCGCTGAATTCGCGGCTGCCAGCAATGCAGTTTCACAGCCGCTGCATTCAGTCAAGTCATTCGCAATTCAATGCTGGATTTTGTCCAGCGTTGGAGCTGCGGTTACTGCAGTTAATCAAGTATTATCCCTACCCTAACCAGGATAGCTTGGCCTGTACTACCGCTGCCTAGCAGCGGTAAAACCACAACGCCCTTTAGTGGCAGCGACTGCCACGTAGACTTGTAGCTATCGACGCTTTATCCTTGTTCGTTGTTTTAACTTCTCGCTCTAGACTGTGTTGTCTAAAGTTTGTAGCTTGAACTATACGGAGGCGGAGCGGCCCGCACCCATCGCTTAACTCCGCGGTCGCTGTCACAAAGTCTCTAGTCTTTCAGTGTATGTCTACTCATCATTCTCATCGTGTAGTGTCGCGTAGTGTCGCGTAGTGTCGCGTAGTGTCGTCGCCACCTCGCAGTCATTTTCGCCGGCCGCCATGTACAAAGCGATAACGCGCGCCGCGTCCGAGTCCAGTGTACAAAGTTCCGCCTCGTCGGCCCTACTGCCGCGTCGTGTACAATACAACCCAGTCGGGGGACAGCCAGTCATGTACGTCCGTGTGTTTGGGAGAGTCATGGGGCTCAGCCGCACGGGTCGTATGTCGTGAGCGGAATGAACCGCCTTCATCGCCCGTGTGGGGGTCACCACGTTTGAATTACTGGTATTCAGGTCAAAGGCTGCCACTAGAGGTGTAGCAGGAAGCCACACAACTCGCCTAGGATTTTTATACATTTCTGAGAGCATGGTGTTGTTGTAGACGTTATGTGCCGCCACTTCTCAAGTTTGGCAGTTAGCACCCTGTCCATTCACTCCGTCCGGCCCACCCCGCCGCCTCTCAACACTCACTGTGCAGTCCCCTGCAACAGTGCTCACCTCCCAAACACGTCCGCTGCGTGGCACAGGCTATATTCGGGAGACCTCCGTCCGACACACGTACATACACAGAGCAGTCGACACCTGCCCGCCACACGACACCAACACAGCGCTGACGAGCCGACACCCGCTGCCAGCGACCGGCGCCGCGCCGCACCGCCACACCGACACAGACACGCAGGCGGGCGGCGCCACACGACACCAACACAGCGCTGACGAGCCGACACCCGCTGCCAGCGACCGGCGCCGCGCCGCACCGCCACACCGACACAGACACGCAGGCGGGCGGCGCCACACGACACCAACACAGCGCTGACGAGCCGACACCCGCTGCCAGCGACCGGCGCCGCGCCGCACCGCCACACCGACACAGACACGCAGGCGGGCGGCGACGCGTCCAGCAGCATCGCCTCTGTGTAACTCGCCCAGAGCAGGCGGGTACGGCCGCCGATGGAGGCGCCCCTCGCCACCCCCGGTGGTTAGAGCGTGCCTTGCAGACGCCGCTGTCGGCCGAGATGACTAGGAATGCATGAGAATCACCCGGTCCTCGGACCGGCGGCTTCGTTGCCTGGCAGTACGGGTTTCGACTTAGAGGCGGGGCCTGCGTACGATATGGCACACCTCTAGGAGGCGTGCGGTGATTGGGGACACTGCCCCACACAGGCAGTGGTGGCAGACGTGCGATACACGCCAGGACCGTACTGTGGTTACGGCCTGTCAATGCAGGTTTTCACCAAGACATGCAGCAAAATATGAACAGTGCTTGCCATTTTTAATCACCAATGATTTTTCTCTCGATTGAGTTCGTGCAGTACGATGTCGACAGGATCCTGAACCAATTAAATTAACGGCAAGTGCGGTTACAAAATAAACATGCACGACGCTGTAAGCGGGTAGGTAGTATCAAACCCTTAAAAATAGCAAGCAAAAATACCCCCAAATATTTTTTTCTTCTTATTCAATACAAAAAAAAACTAAAAGCAAGACACATTTCGCTTAGCGAAACATACAATATAATTAATACGCCTAGCACTAGCAGCGATTAATATGCCCAGGAACAGGAAATACAACAAAACTGCACCTAACCACTATCGCCCAGCCGGGTTGCAGTGCGTCTTCCCTGACCACAGATGAACGTCCCTGACTGGGTTACCATCACAGAGCAGGACCGCGGAACTGACCACGGGGCAGTGGTTCGCACAGACGACTGATGGCAAGCCTCGGAACACTCGTTGATGCCATTGATGTTACGTGATTGTTTTGCGTGACGCCGATTGTTACTCGGATAGTCACGGAAACGTGCGCCGCACAGGTCGTAACGAACTCAGCTAAACCAACGTGACACGGGATGAGGAACAATGCAACGTGCAGGCGCAACTTGTCAATGTTTAACTAGCTAGCTGCCAGTCTGCGGATATGCGGCTGCGAATATCAGTAATCATCCAGTGAACGACGACCCAGCACGGAGAGCGACACCGCTCGGGAATTATAGCAGACGAGGTACACGGGGCGGGCTGCAGAACAAAGCCCAAGGTGCCAAGTTCTCACACGTCTCACGTCAGCAGGTGGATATACAGGTCCTCTGGAGCAGACAGAGCCGCCGGTTCCGCCGTCCAACGTCACACCATCGCGAGTATGGAGAGAGAGGGGGGGGGGGGGGGCAGCGGAGGACGGACCCTGTGACTGAGTGCTGGGCCAGCCTCGCCGAGAGGCAGCTCAGCTCCCGAGTCCACACCGGCCCCGGCCCGCGCCCCCGTTACAAATGTACAAAACCATGCCAGCGAGCGCCGGCGGGCGGGCGGGCGGGCGGGCGGGCGGGCGGGTCTGTCATAGGGGAAGTCTCAGAACAGGCTGGGCCAGGCCACGGGCGAACAACAGACGGCGGCTGGTGACACCACGACGTGATAGCATCCGACAGAGAGCACAGGACAGTGACACGGGAACACTGACAGCCGGGACCCACGCTCACGCGCGCGCGCACACACACACACAGACAGACAGACGCGGAGACAACACGACAGACGGGCGGCGGTATGTAGAAAAATAGAGCAGTCCATATACACAGGCACGGACCGCGGCACAGCAGCGACAGAAAGCGGGCGAGGCCGGGTTCCGGCGGCGCTCTGAGCAAGCCACGACTAGCTGGCTAGAACCACTGTGCGCTGGAGACTCCCCGTCACTGGGCCCTGACGGTTACCACCCCGCACCCGGGCCCGACTGGCCCCTGACGGTTACCACCCCTTACATCGGGACCCACGGCCCCTGAGGGCAACCCCTGGGTACCCTGCCCACCCCGGTCCCCTGATCGACAGTGGTCCGCCCTGGCAGTCGGTGTCAACCCTGTCAGTCCATCATAACTGGTCCCCCTCCCGTCGAGACCCTGTCCTCGACTTCGCCGCGATCCACGGACAGAGCTGGCGTCAGAATATCAGTCGGGAGCTCACGGACGAGCCGGCAGCGATCAGACATTGGTACGCTCACACCGTCCGCTGCCGGTACACGATGTTTACATATAAAGTAACTCGATACACGCACCATTGCATATCACGCCGTAAGTTAACACTGCAAACAAGGGTACAAGTTAGCGTCTTCGACGATGCCGTTTCAATCACCACTTACTTCATAGCTGATGAACTGGCTGGAACACAGCGCGGTGTCCATGACAGCGCTAGAACATGACTTAATAATAGACCAGCAACTGACTATAAAAGAGCGTATACACAGTTCTAGGATTATCGGCGAAACAAACGTTGACTTACAAATGTCACACAACCGAAAGCGAGCGAATAAACAGCCCTCAATGCCTCTGGAAGATGGGAGTAAATATCACAAGCGATTTCAAAGAAACGGTACTTACAAAGCGGAACGCAGCCGGAGCCAACTGACCGAGATCGAACGTCGTGTACACCAGACGTCGTGTCGGTAGCCGGAGCCAATTGACCGAGATCGAATGTCGTGTACACCAGACGTCGTGTCGGCAGCCGGAGCCAACTGACCGATGTCGAACGTCGTGTACACCAGACGTCGTGTCGGCAGCCGGAGCCAACTGACCGAGATCGAACGTCGTGTACACCAGACGTCGTGTCGGCAGCCGGAGCCAACTGACCGAGATCGAACGTCGTGTACACCAGACGTCGTGTCGGCAGCCGGAGCCAACTGACCGAGATCGAATGTCGTGTACACCAGACGTCGTGTCGGCAGCCGGAGCCAACTGACCGAGATCGAACGTCGTGTACCCCAGACGTCGTGTCGGCAGCCGGAGCCAACTGACCGAGATCGAACGTCGTGTACCCCAGACGTCGTGTCGGGCGGTACTGGTCGATTACAACCAGACACCACGCGGGGCGCGGGCTGGCACCGTCCCGTGCTGAGTGGGTCTCCCTCCACGGACCGGCCAGCAGCGCCCCGCGGGGACCGGAACTCCGTACCCCCCCCCCCCCCCCCCCCCCCAAGGCGCCGGGTCTCCCTCCACGGACCGGCCAGCAGCGCCCGCGGGGGCCGGACCTCCGTACCCCCTCAGGCGCCGGGTCTCCGCTCACGGACCCGCTCACGCTTGGAGCGCTTACGGCGTCCCTTGGGCGACTTCTCGAGGAAGAGCGCCTCGTGGAAGTCATCCGAGCTGAGAGTGCTCTCCTGCACGTGCAGCACGCACGAGAGCTGGCCCTCTGACGGCGACACGGGGAACCGGAACACGTCGCGTCTCTTCTCGGCGTCTGACGCCGACTTACTGGCGCGCAGCTCGGCCTGCGGCGG
Source organism: Chirona hameri (assembly GCA_036785665.1). NCBI lineage: Eukaryota > Metazoa > Arthropoda > Thecostraca > Balanomorpha > Balanidae > Chirona > Chirona hameri. The sequence goes on from JAXIVJ010007143.1 coordinate 27,193, forward strand.
CGGCGAGCCGACCCGCGCCAGGTGCAGACTGAGCGTGGAGCAGCGCGACGATCGACCGGCGGCAGACGGCGACAGGCCGGCCCCTCCGACAGACCCGGCCGGCAGCGGCGGCGTCGGCGGCGCCGGCGGCGGCGTCGGAGGTGACGGCTCCTCACCCCCGGCGGCCGGCTCCGGCACCAGACTCAGAGCGCGGCCCCGCACCGCTGCCGGCGCCGTCAGGGTGACGCTCGGGCTGCGGCAGTCACACGCTGCTGCTCCTGCCGACGCGGCAGTGGCCGCCGCTGCCTCGGGACTCCGACTGATCGACACACCGCTGATGTAGAGCGTCGGAGAGCGCGGGATACCCGTCTCGCTCTCGCAGTCGGCCGAGCTCTCGGTCTCGAGTGCCGGCCGCTGAATGACGATATGCATGCGTGCCCGGCCGTCCGAGGCGGAGCTGACGGACTCGTCGTCGGCCAGGTGGCCGGAGAGTCGGCTGCCGCAGTCCCGCGGCGCCGCAGCGGGAGCGGGCGGCACCGGCCGGCCGGCCAGGATGGCGGAGACCTCACGGTCGGCCGGGTCGCCGCCGCCGCCGCCGCTCTCACCTGCAGTAAGGTGGGCACGGGGAGAGGTTACGTGGCGGTCAGTTGGGTCCATCGGGAGTCCGGTGCGATGCAAAAGACGTGCGTATGTTTCGTTAAACCTAAACTAAGTCGGCTGTTAAAACAATTTCACTGGATGGGTGACTTAACCCGCGAGTCACTGGGGGGGGGGGGGGGTTAGCCCCCCTTAGGAATATTAGGAATATCTCAATAACTAATGCAGATATCGACGTCAAACTTTCAATACCTTTCCGGGCATCAATTTTAAACCTTTTGAGAAACAAATGAAAAAATTCGTCAGAAACTTTTCGAGATATAGTGAATTTAGTGACGTCACTAAACACGATTTTGACACCAAAATCGGCTAAACTTTGCCAGGCAGCACAAATGCCGCATTTGAAGTAAAATGCAATAGAAAAACGCTAAAAGGTAGAAAATTGCAAGGGCTACAAACCAGCTATCTCGAAATTTCTAACATTTTGTTTTTTTACCCAAAAAATTTCAACAAAAAATCTTTCTTTGAAAAAATGCCCACAAAATCAAATTTTTCAAAGATATTGAGAAAAAACGGAATACATGTCAGATAACGACATATGGGCAACTACCATACCAACTTTCAAAATGATATCATCTTTTTTGACTGTCATGGCATATAAAGTAGGGGTAAATCATGACGTCATATTTTGAAATTGCATTTTTTGGCTTTTATTGACCGGATACAGACAAATAAATGCCAGCACTGTTTATTTGAGATAAAACTGGTATATAAACATGCTTTTTTCATTTCGATTTATCAATTTCAAATTTTGACCTTCAGTGACCTGAACTTGACCTGAACTTCACATTAACTTCACGTAAATGAAGTCAGGTGGTAAAATGACTACCACTGTCGAATTCTACGCGTAAAAACATCATAAAATATGTGCTGCATGACTTTCGTAGATATTTTGTGTGTAGTGACCTCTTGTGACCTGACCTTAAACTTGATCTTTTCCAACAATCTCACGTTAGCTCATGTGGGATATATATCATACCTTTGACAGCACTTTGGGTGATTACAGGCGCAATCGAAGGCCATGGATGGCAAGTATTGTCCATAAACTAAAATACCTCGATTTTGAGGTTTGACTTGACCGTGACCTGACATGTGACCTTAATTTGACATTTTTAAGTTTGCGTTAGGCTTCTCTCATTGAGCGTTTTCGAATGCCGCCTTGCGCGTCCTGCTGCGATCATTGGTTCTGAAGATACCAGGGGGGCTAAAAAAGCCACCCACAGTGAGTCGTGTTACAGAATATACCCCAGTGACTGCCGTGTTAAGGACTGGTTACCACACAACGCGTATTCGTCCAATATTTTCGACCTTTCTGATACTTAGCTCTTCCGCTCGAAATTAATTACTTAACTCCACTTCTCTCAAATTTTAACTACTTTATGCATTCTTCAGCTTCACACACCTGTCATTTTACGACTTAAAAAGACAGCTTTTACCTGAGTACCAGTTTAAGTAAGAAAGGTATAAATTATGCACATATTTACTATTTTCCTCCATGGACCGTTCGGGAAAATATATGGAATCACTGCCATTGAGGCGCCACTCCGCCGCTCAGCCCTCCAACCATCTAGTCTGAAATACACTGACCAAAAACATTGGCCGAATGTTCAGTGTGGTGATATCTTTCGTCTTCTCTTTTCGTCTGGTTTGCATCAAATTATACCTTTACTGGCGCTCCAACCGATTCTAAACCACGTATCGATGAAGATAAGTCAAAAGGTCTGTGTTGGTTACACAAGTTACAAAAGGAGACAAAAGCACACGAAAAAATAACACAGCTCGACAAATTGAGATAACAATACCACAAGTTGACATTTTATGAAAACACGGGAATAACGAATCGCGAATCCATCTCACTTTGGCTAAGGGAGCTTCTCTCAGAGCATCAGCAGCTGAACGCTGGTCAACGGAGACATCAACATTCAGTCGCATCTGCACGACGAAACTCCACTGAAAACAAAAACAACAAACCCACAAACGAAATAAATTAAACGAAACAACAGATGAGAAAGACCAAAACAAACATCGTCCAGATAAGACGGAGGAAACAAAACGTCATTTCGAGACGGAATAAATCTACACTATGACTAAAACATAACACAACAAAACGCCACACATGCACTGAGCATGCACCGAGCAGAACATGACGAGACCCTGCCCGCCACAGCAGCCTGATGCGTCACCGCTCGGCACTGGCCTTCACCCATCCATCCCCAGTCTTGTCAGGGACCGGAGTGGCAACAGGACCGGAGTGGCAACACACAGCAGTCTTGTCAGGGACCGGAGTGGCAGCACACAGCATCAGAGCCACCCCGTCCCACATACTGCCCCTCCACTGACCGCAGTGGTGGGAGAGGACGACCTCGGCCGACTCCTGGCATCGCAGCTGGCCGAGAGCCCCCTCCCTCTCCCCTGTCCCAGTCCCAGACTACCCCGGCCCGCCCCTCCACTGACCGGAGTGGTGGGAGAGGACGACCTCGGCCGACTCCTGGCATCGCAGGTGACCGAGAGCCCCCTCCCTCTCCCCCGTCCCAGTCCCAGACTACCCCGGCCCGCCCCTCCACTGACCGGAGTGGTGGGAGAGGACGACCTCGGCCGACTCCTGGCATCGCAGGTGACCGAGAGCCCCCTCCCTCTCCCCCGTCCCAGTCCCAGACTACCCCGGCCCGCCCCTCCACTGACCGGAGTGGTGGGAGAGGACGACCTCGGCCGACTCCTGGCATCGCAGCTGGCCGAGAGCCCCCCCCCCGTCCCAGATTACCCCGGCCCGCCTCTCCACTGACCGGAGTGGTGGGAGAGGACCGCCTCGGCCGACTCCTGGTATCGCAGCTGGCCGAGAGCCCCCCCCCGTCCCAGTCCCAGACTACCCCGGCTCGCCTCTCCACTGACCGGAGTGGTGGGAGAGGACCGCCTCGGCCGACTCCTGGCATCGCAGCTGGCCGAGCGACTGGGAACGGCGCGGCGCCCGGCCGCTGCCGTCGGCGCCCAGCGTGCCCGGCTCACTACGCACCGGGCGCAGCGAGCGCCGCCGACCCAGCTCCACCTCAGGGTACACCGCCGAACAGCAGGCGGCAGCCTCCGCCGGCGGGTAGCCTGCAGCACACAGGCAGGCCGGTGGTCACGGGAAATCCCAGTCAGACACTTTGGGTTTTCGTCAGTGGACTAGTTGAACACTAAACACGTCAGGGACTTCGGCTTTCGTTAACGAATTTATTATAAAGGCACACATGTATAGCAAAAATACCAGTGACAAACAGAACAAACATAACACAGTAACAAGAGTCCGACAGGCTTTCAGTAGACCAGGTTGAGGACAATCGAAGAACCCGGGGCACAGATGCGGGTTACGGGTTACACACGGGCAGCCCCGGGGCACGGGTGCGGGTTGCGGGACACACGGGCAGCCCCGGGGCACGGGTGCGGGACACACGGGCAGCCCCGGGGCACGGGTTACGGGACACACGGGCAGCCCCGGGACACGGGTGCGGTATACGGGACACACGGGCAGCCCCGGGACACGGGTGCGGGTTACGGGACACACGGGCAGCCCCGGGACACGGGTGCGGGTTACGGGACACACGGGCAGCCCCGGGGCACGGGTGCGGGTTGCGGGACACACGGGCAGCCCCGGGGCACGGGAGCGGGACACACGGGCAGCCCCGGGACACGGGTGCGGTATACGGGACACACGGGCAGCCCCGGGACACGGGTGCGGGTTACGGGACACACGGGCAGCCCCGGGACACGGGTGCGGGTTACGGGACACACGGGCAGCCCCGGGACACGGGTGCGGGTTGCGGGACACGGGCAGCCCCGGGACACGGGTGCGGGTTACGGGACACACGGGCAGCCCCGGGACACGGGTGCGGGTTGCGGGACACACGGGCAGCCCCGGGACACGGGTGCGGGTTACGGGACACACGGGCAGCCCCGGAACACGGGTGCGGGTTGCGGGACACACGGGCAGCCCCGGGGGCACGGGTGCGGGACACGGGCAGCCCCGGGGCACGGGTTACGGGACACAAGGGCAGACCCGGGATACGGGTGCGGGTCACACACGGGCAGCCCCGGGACGTCCTCTCACGTACCGGACGAGGATGGCGCCGAAGCGGAGGTGGTGGGCTGGTCGGCGGCAGCGCCCGCGCCGTCTCTCGCCGCTGGACACCAGGTGGCGCCACCGCTGCGGAGAGGACATATGTAATGGTGCCGGGTCAATAGCGGGACGACACAGCTGCTGATACACAGCAGCCACACACACAGCAACCCGGCTGTAAGGCGGCAGATACACAGAATCCACCACTCCTCCTGGTGCCACATACACAGCAGGCCGGCTGTAAGGCGGCAGATACACCACTCCTCCTGGTGCCACATACACAGCAGCCCGGCTGTAAGGCGGCAGATACACAGAATCCACCACTCCTCCTGGTGCCACATACACAGCAGGCCGGCTGTAAGGCGGCAGATACACAGAATCCAGCACTCCTCCTGGTGCCACATACACAGCAGGCCGGCTGTAAGGCGGCAGATACACAGAATCCACCACTCCTCCTGGTGTCGAGGGAGCACGGCACAAGGAAAACATTTAATATAGATTCTGTTTAACTCCATTCCCGCCTCATTCCTATTCCTACACGGAATAGCCATTCCAAAACCGGCTCTAACCGCTGTGATTTAGACAAATAAGACGATTCTGACCACGCACCGCTACCTAGCTCTCTAAGAGAAGGTTCTTGTCTCTCGTACGAAACAGGGCGAGGAGAGGGTTCTCACCTTCCCGATCTGTGACATGAAGGGGCGATCCTCACTTCTCGTACGGGACGGGGTCGGAAGGGACCGATGAACAGAGGGTTCTCACCTCATCACTTTGTGACGGGAAGGGGTGGTTCTGACCTCCCGTACGGGACAGGGCGGGGGACAAGGGTTCTCACCTCATCACTTTGTGACGGGAAGGGGTGGTTCTCACCTCCCGTATGGGACAGGGCGGGGGACAGGGTTCTCACCTCATCACTTTGTGACGGGAAGGGGTGGTTCTCACCTCTCGTACGGGACAGGGCGGGGGACTCTCACCTCATTACTTTGTGACGGGAAGGGGCGGCTCTCACCTCTCTGACATGCTCCGCTGCCGCTGTCGGTTCAGCTCCTCCAGCTGCTGGAGCTGAGACATCTCCAGCGCGATCCGCAGCTCCATGTTATAGCCGCCAGACACCACACCGCCCTGGTCTGTACACAGGTCAGGTCAGGCCAGGTCAGATAGCCGCCAGACACCACACCGCCCTGGTCTGTACACAGGTCAGGTCAGGTCAAGTAGCCGCCAGACACCACACCGCCCTGGTCTGTACACAGGTCAGGTCAGGTCAAGTAGCCGCCAGACACCACACCGCCCTGGTCTGTACACAGGTCAGACCAGGTCAAGTAGCCGCCAGACACCACACCGCCCTGGTCTGTACACAGGTCAGGTCAGACCAGGTCAGATAGCTGCCAGACACCACACCACCCTGGTCTGTACACAGGTCAGGTCAGACCAGGTCAGATAGTCGCCAGACACTACACCACCCTGGTCTGTACACAGGTCAGGTCAGACCAGGTCAGATAGTCGCCAGACACTACACCGCCCTGGTCTGTACACAGGTCAGGTCAGGTCAGGTCAGGTCAGGTCAGGTCAGGTCAGATAGTCGCCAGACACCACACCGCCCTGGTCTGTACACAGGCCAGGTCAGGTCAGACCAGGTCAGATAGCTGCCAGACACCACACCACCCTGGTCTGTACACAGGTCAGGTCAGACCAGGTCAGATAGCTGCCAGACACTACACCGCTCTGGTCTGTACACAGGTCAGGTCAGGTCAGGTCAGGTCAGGTCAGGTCAGATAGCCGCCAGACACCACACCACCCTGGTCTGTACACAGGTCAGATCAGACCAGGTCAGATAGCTGCCAGACACTACACCGCTCTGGTCTGTACACAGGTCAGGTCAGGTCAGGTCAGGTCAGGTCAGGCCAGGTCAGATAGTCGCCAGACACCACACCGCTCTGGTCTGTACACAGGTCAGGGCAGGTCAGGCCAGGCCAGGTCAGGCCAGGCCAGGCCAGGCCAGGCCAGGCCAGGCCAGGCCAGGCCAGTCCAGGCCAGTCCAGGCCAGTCCAGGCCAGTCCAGGCCAGTCCAGGCCAGTCCAGGTCAGTCCAGGTCAGTCCAGGTCAGTCCAGGTCAGTCCAGGTCAGTCCAGGTCAGTCCAGGTCAGTCCAGGTCAGTCCAGGTCAGTCCAGGTCAGTCCAGGTCAGTCCAGGTCAGTCCAGGTCAGTCCAGGTCAGTCCAGGTCAGTCCAGGTCAGTCCAGGTCAGTCCAGGTCAGTCCAGGTCAGTCCAGGTCAGTCCAGGTCAGTCCAGGTCAGTCCAGGTCAGTCCAGGTCAGTCCAGGTCAGTCCAGGTCAGTCCAGGTCAGTCCAGGTCAGTCCAGGTCAGTCCAGGTCAGTCCAGGTCAGTCCAGGTCAGTCCAGGTCAGTCCAGGTCAGTCCAGATCAGTCCAGGTCAGTCCAGGTCAGTCCAGGTCAGTCCAGGTCAGTCCAGGTCAGTCCAGGTCAGTCCAGGTCAGTCCAGGTCAGTCCAGGTCAGTCCAGGTCAGTCCAGGTCAGTCCAGGTCAGTCCAGGTCAGTCCAGGTCAGTCCAGGTCAGTCCAGGTCAGTCCAGGTCAGTCCAGGTCAGTCCAGGTCAGTCCAGGTCAGTCCAGGTCAGTCCAGGTCAGTCCAGGTCAGTCCAGGTCAGTCCAGGTCAGTCCAGGTCAGTCCAGGTCAGTCCAGGTCAGTCCAGGTCAGGCCAGGTCATGCCAGGTCAGGCCAGGACAGGCCAGGTAGGGTCAGATCATGTAAGGTCAAGACAAGGCAGTTCATGCGATAATACAATCCTCTGAGATATGCTACGACCGACCCGGCAGGAAACATCAGCAACAACACAAACTGGGTCATACTGGGCGTCAAAACGCAGATCATACCATACCGCCTGCCGAGTCCGTTCAGCCGACACCCACCATACCCTGATTATCGCCATTGAACCCAGTGATGCTCGCTATATCTATTCCAGCTAACCGGTCACAGCCTGCCTCCTTGCCACGCGGCTGACGGCTGGACTAAACCGGCTGAACGAACACCCAAGTACTCCACCATTCGTCCCACCTCCTGCGCAGCCCCAACAACGCTGTCCGCCACTGGGCACATGAGGCGCACCGGCCGGGCCGGGCAGGGGCATCGCTGGGGCGTCCCTCACCCATCAGGTCGCCGAGCATGTCCATGCGGGAACACTTGAGTGAGCAGTAGTCGTGCGTGGCACCGGTGCGGGGGTTGCGGGCGCGGGGGCGGCAGCAGCCCTGGCGGCGACACTGAGAGAGGAGCCGGGCCGCCAGAGCCGTCAGCGAGTCCTCCTCCTCGTCCTGCCGACACAGGGAGGACAGCTTTCAGGGAGGACTCGTCCTCACAGTGAGGACTCATGGAGGAGAAACAGGACATACAGTCCTCTTCCTTGGTTCTGAGGACACGGAGGGACGGAGGATGCTGCCAGCAGCCGCGTCTTGATCAGTGACGACACGGAGGGACGGAGGATGCTGCCAGCAGCCGCGTCTTGATCAGTGACGACACGGAGGGACGGAGGATGCTGCCAGCAGCCGCGTCTTGATCAGTGAGGACACCGCGGGAGGTAAGGCCAGTCAGTCGCTCCCAACACTCCTGCACTCCTGCCAAGGGCACAGTTCGCCGGAAGGAGCTAGCCGCCACTGCTGATACCCGGCTCAGCACGGGATCAGCAGGGGCGAAGCCATAACCATCGTGACAGATGTAATTGTAAACGATTGTACGTCATAGTCGTTCCTTGTGGCTTTAGTACCACGATTGGAACAAACGATTCGTGTATACACATACCATAGGCGTGCCTGCCACCTATCTGATGCCAGTCTCTGCAATAACAATCGTGACCTATAATTGCAGCCGGTCCGTTACTCGTGGTCTGTCTAATAACACTCGTACCCTACAGCCGCCGATCAGCTGCCGGCAACAGACAGAGGTTTTACGTAACCTTCTCTCACCTCGTCATCTTCCCAATCCACGTCTGGCCAGTCGTACATGGCCGACAGGTTAGCCTGCATATCCCGCGACCAGGAGGTGGCCGGGTCCAGCTCCGACAGTGTGGCCTGCATATCCCGAGACCAGGAGGCGGCCGGGTCCAGCTCCGACAGTGTGGCCACCACGTGAGGCGGCAGCTGGGGAGAGGAGGGAGTCACTGACACACTGACACCCGACACACTGACACCTGCCACACTGGAACCTGCCACACTGGAACCTGCCACACTGCCACACTGCCACACTGCCACACTGCCACCTGCCACACTGCCACACTGCCACACTGCCACCTGCCACACTGCCACACTGCCACACTGCCACAGGTCCCGGATTCAGCTCCGACAGTGTGGCCACCACGTGAGGCGGCAGCTGGGGAGAGGAGGGAGTCACTGACCCACTGACACCCGACACACTGACACCTACCACACTGGAACCTGCCACACTGCCACCTGACACACTGCCACACTGCCACACTGCCACCTGCCACACTGCCACACTGCCACACTGCCACCTGCCACACTGCCACACTGCCACACTGCCACACTGCCACAGGTCCCGGATTCAGCTCCGACAGTGTGGCCACCACTTGAGGCGGCAGCTGGGGAGAGGAGGGAGTTACTGACACCTGACACACCTGACACACAGACACACAGACACACAGACACACTGACACACCGACACACATACACACTGACACACTGACACACAGACACAGGTGCCGGATTCAGCTCCGACAGTGTGGCCACCACGTGAGGCGGCAGCTGGGGAGGGGAGGGAGTCACTGACGCACTGGCGTCCAGGTCTCTGACATGCAACGAAGCACACCAGCTGCCCACTAATACACCATTTATCCGAAGCAGCGTACACATGAATCGGAACAAGCATTATATTTTCAAATAGCATCCAAACAAAGCGGCACTGCAATTCATTTGCTGCATACTTTGTCTGTGCTCCCTGTTAATATAACCGCATCCAAGCTCCTCTCTTCATCTGGCTGGGTTCTTAAGTGTCCGCCTCCCCCAGCCCGGGCAGAGTTCCTGCTCACCAGGCTGGGTTCTCAAGTGTCCCCTCCGTCCCGCCAGTCCGGCCAGAGTGCCTGCTCACCTGGCTGGCGGCTCCGTAGCTGGCCGACATGTGACGATTCCAGTGGCCACGCACCCCTGATGGCGTCTCGGGCGGCATCAGACCCCGCTCACACGCCTGGATGAATTCGTCCCGCTGCCAGCAGTCAGGTAGAGGGATAGATGTCAAGTGGCAGAGGGGGACAGTGCTGTCAGTGGTATACACGGGAGCATAGGAGCAGAGGAGAGCAGGGGCACATAAGACGCCCAAATGGAAGGTCACGGGTAGGTATATGATAAAATACGGGAGACGCGGGACAAGAGGCGAGCATGTAGGAGACAGAAAACAGGGAGACGGATATCATAGAATCATAGGGAAGACCGGGAAACCAGACTAGATATAGAGAAGCGGGGAGATAAGAAAGACGATGAGACGGGATACATGTCTGCACTTTGTCGACTCTCTTCTTAGCGATAAGATGACATCTACCTGGCGTACCTTGCGCCTGACTAGATGTGTGGCGGCCACGATGGTGGGCATGGGTGTCTTGAGGTAGGGCAGCGCCGCCATCATCGACAGCGACTCAGTCGTCTGCTCCAGCTCAGCCTGCAGTGGCCAGACGGAGGCGCGGGGCCGTCAGTGGCCAGACGGAGGCGCGGGGGAGTCAGTGGCAGCTCAACCAAACACTGCAGCTGTGTGTCTCACAGCTGTGTGTCACACGAGACACCCCGTACTTAGAGCCAACACAGGGGAAGTCAGTGACACGCTCAACCAAACACTGTAGCTGTGTCTCACACGAGACACCCCGTACTTAGAGCCAACACAGGGGAAGTCAGTGACACGCTCAACCAAACACTGTAGCTGTGTCTCACACGAGACACCCCGTACTTAGAGCCAACACAGGGGAAGTCAGTGACACGCTCAACCAAACACTGTAGCTGTGTCTCACACGAGACACCCCGTACTTAGAGCCAACACAGGGGAAGTCAGTGACACGCTCAACCAAACACTGTAGCTGTGTCTCACACGAGACACCCCGTACTTAGAGCCAACACAGGGGAAGTCAGTGACACGCTCAACCAAACACTGTAGCTGTGTCTCACACGAGACACCCCGTACTTAGAGCCAACACAGGGGAAGTCAGTGACACGCTCAACTAAACACTGTAGCTGTGTCTCACACGAGACACCCCGTACTTAGAGCCAACACAGGGGAAGTCAGTGGCACGCTCAACAAAACACTGCAGCTGTGTGTCTCACAGCTGTGTCTCACACGAGACACCCCGTACTTAGAGCCAACACAGGAGCAGTCAGTGACACGCTCAGCCAAAAACTGCAGCTGTGTCTCACAGCTGTGTCTCACAGCTGTGTCTCACAGCTGTGTCTCACAGCTGTGTCTCACAGCTGTGTCTCACAGCTGTGTCTCACAGCTGTGTCTCACACGAGACACCCCCGTACTTAGAGCCAACACATACCAGCGGAGAGTATCTCCCGGAATAGCCCGCAGCGCCCCTAAACCCCAACATATCCGTATCACTGAAATAGCTTGCCAGCTGTATTGCAGTAGACACTGCAATCACCAAGTGAAAGAATACAAAAAACGGTTCAAAGAGATGCTCAGACGTTAAAACAAACTTCAGAAATGGTACCACAGCACAGCTGGATGGGAACAAACGACACCTGACGAAAATCGCACAATCCGACACGAACATTGGTCTCATCTGTGTGACTTCGCCCATCAATGGTTCACCCTGTCGGCGATGATGTCAAATGAATAATACATAAAATAGACACAAGCGCTTGAGTTGGCCACACCACCAGGCCAGTGATGATGATGATGATGATGATTTGGGGTGCAGGGAACTGCTGCGGTTATTTGGCGCCCACTCCACGTCCAGGTCCTCCCAGGATCATCCCAGCCTGGCGACGCTGCGTCCCAGCAGCTGCCGCCGGCCGTGCTGACCTGCATGAACTCGAAGATCTTTTTGCTGTAGCTGTTGACCTCGTCCATGAAGTAGGCGTACACGTAGGATCCGGAGAGCAGCAGCCGGGCCGTCTGCAGCTCACGCAGACTCTGGTCGACGAACAGCAGCGCCTCCAGCTCAATACCTGTTGGTATGGAGAGCACACTGATCACTGATCACTGATCACTGATCACAGACAGCAGCGCCTCCAGCTCGCCTCCAGCTCTGACGAACAGCAGCGCCTCCAGCTCAATACCTGTTGGTAGGGAGAGCACACTGATCACTGATCACTGATCACAGACAGCAGCGCCTCCAGCTCGCCTCCAGCTCTGACGAACAGCAGCGCCTCCAGCTCAATACCTGTTGGTATGGAGAGCACACTGATCACTGATCACTGATCACTGATCACAGACAGCAGCGCCTCCAGCTCGCTTCCAGCTCTGACGAACAGCAGCGCCTCCAGCTCAATACCTGTTGGTATGTAGAGCACACTGATCACTGATCACTGATCAGTCAACAGCTCACTGGTCACTGGCTACTGGCATATCACTGGTCAGCCATCAGATCACTGGTCACTGGTCACTGATCAGTCAACAGCTCACTGGTCACTGGTCAGCAGTCAGCTGCGCCTCCACTGAATACCAGAGCAAATTGGCAGATCACACATCACGGCCAGCCAACAGCAGGCGCCTCCACCGATCACTGCTCGACGGACAGGACGGGACAGGACGGACAGGACAGGACAGGACGGACAGGACGGACAGGACGGACAGGACGGACAGGACAGGTCGGACAGGACAGGTCAGACAGGACAGGTCGGACAGGACAGGTCGGACAGGACAGGTCGGACAGGACAGGTCAGACAGGACAGGTCGGACAGGACAGGTCGGACAGGACAGGTCGGACAGGACGGACAGGACGGACAGGCCGGACAGGCCGGACAGGACGGACAGGACGGACAGGACAGGACAGGACGGACAGGACGGACAGGACGGACAGGACGGACAGGACAGGTCGGACAGGACGGACAGGACGGACAGGACGGACAGGACGGACAGGACGGACAGGACAGGTCGGACAGGACAGGTCGGACAGGACAGGTCGGACAGGACAGGTCAGACAGGACAGGTCGGACAGGACAGGTCGGACAGGACAGGTCGGACAGGACGGACAGGACGGACAGGACGGACAGGCCGGACAGGACGGACAGGACGGACAGGACGGACAGGACAGGACGGACAGGACGGACAGGACGGACAGGACAGGACGGACAGGACGGACAGGACGGACAGGACGGACAGGACGGACAGGACGGACAGGACGGACAGGACGGACAGGACGGACAGGACGGACAGGACGGACAGGACGGACAGGACGGACAGGACGGACAGGACGGACAGGACGGACAGGACGGACAGGACGGACAGGACGGACAGGACGGACAGGACGGACAGGACGGACAGGACAGGACGGACAGGACGGACAGGTCGGACAGGTCGGAAAGGACAGGACGGACATGACGGTCAGGACAGGACAAGAGGACAGGTCGGACAGGTCGGACAGGTCGGACAGGTCGGACAGGACGGACAGGACGGACAGGACGGACAGGACGGACAGGACGGACAGGACGGACAGGACGGACAGGACGGACAGTACAGGTCGGACAGGACGGACATGACGGACATGACGGACAGGACGGACAGGACGGACAGGACGGACAGGACGGACATGACGGACACGTCGGACAGGTCGGACATGACGGACATGACGGACAGGTCGGACAGGACGGACAGGACGGACATGACGGACAGGACGGACAGGACAGGACAAGAGGACAGGTCGGACAGGTCGGACAGGTCGGACAGGTCGGACAGGTCAGACAGGACGGACAGGACGGACAGGACAGGTCGGACAGGACGGACAGGTCGGACAGGACGGACAGGTCGGACAGGACAGGTCGGACAGGACGGACAGGACGGGCAGGACGGACAGGACGGACAGGACGGACAGGACGGACAGGACGGACAGGTCGGACAGGTCGGACAGGTCGGGCAGGTCGGACAGGTCGGACAGGTCGGACAGGTCGGGCAGGTCGGGCAGGTCGGGCAGGTCGGGCAGGTCGGGCAGGTCGGAAAGGACAGGACGGACAGGACGGACAGGACGGACAGGTCGGACAGGTCGGACAGGTCGGACAGGTCGGACAGGTCGGACAGGTCGGACAGGTCGGACAGGTCGGACAGGTCGGACAGGTCGGACAGGTCGGACAGGTCGGACAGGTCGGACAGGTCGGACAGGTCGGACAGGTCGGACAGGACGGACAGGACAGGTCGGACAGGTCGGACAGGTCGGACAGGTCGAACAGGTCGGACAGGACGGACAGGACAGGTCGGACAGGACGGACAGGACGGACAGGACAGGTCGGACAGGTCGGACAGGTCGGACAGGTCGGACAGGTCGGACAGGTCGGACAGGACGGACAGGACGGACAGGACAGGTCGGACAGGACGGACAGGACGGACAGGACAGGTCGGACAGGTCGGACAGGTCGGACAGGTCGGACAGGTCGGACAGGTCGGACAGGTCGGACAGGTCGGACAGGTCGGACAGGTCGGACAGGTCGGACAGGTCGGACAGGTCGGACAGGACGGACAGGTCGGACAGGACGGACAGGTCGGACAGGACAGGACAAGAGGACAGGTCGGACAGGTCGGACAGGTCGGACAGGACGGACAGGTCGGACAGGTCGGACAGGACGGACAGGACGGACAGGTCGGACAGGTCGGACAGGTCGGACAGGTCGGACAGGACGGACAGGACGGACAGGACGGACAGGACGGACAGGTCGGACAGGTGGGACAGGTCGGACAGGTCGGACAGGACGGACAGGACAGGACGGACAGGTCGGACATGTCGGACAGGACGGACAGGTCGGACAGGACGGACAGGACGGACAGGACAGGACGGACAGGACGGACAGGTCGGACAGGACGGACAGGTCGGACAGGTCGGACAGGACGGACAGGTCGGACAGGTCGGACAGGTCGGACGGGTCGGACAGGTCGAACAGGTCGGACAGGTCGGACAGGTCGGACAGGTCGGACAGGTCGGACAGGACGGACAGGTCGGACAGGTCGGACAGGTCGGACAGGTCGGACAGGTTGGACAGGTCGGACAGGACGGACAGGTCGGACAGGTTGGACAGGTCGGACAGGTCGGACAGGTCTGACAGGACGGACAGGTCGGACAGGTCGGATAGGACGGACAGGACGGACAGGTCGGACAGGTCGGACAGGACGGACAGGTCGGACAGGACGGACAGGTCGGACAGGTCGGACAGGACGGACAGGTCGGACAGGACGGACAGGTCGGACAGGTCGGACAGGACGGGCACCACCGCTGACATGCAGTAAGTGTCCTACTCTGTGGACTAACTGATGCTCCCCAGCACAGCTACCTTGGCTGCTGTGCCTCTCCGGTAAGACGGGTACGTTTCTCTCGAAATGTGCCCATTCAGTACCTGCTTGACTAACCTGAGGTCGCCACTAAGTTCCCCCAGCGAACCAGCCCCCTGACCCCCACAGCCGAGCGCCGGGCATCGCTTTACATGGCGCCTAGCTTGACCCTGACCCCCACAGCCGAGCGCCGGGCATCGCTTTACATGGCGCCTAGCTTGACCCTGACCCCCACAGCCGAGCGCCGGGTATCGCTTTACATGGCGCCTAGCTTGACCCTGACCCCCACAGCCGAGCGCCGGGTATCGCTTTACATGGCGCCTAGCTTGACCCTGACCCCCACAGCCGAGCGCCGGGCATCGCTTTACATGGCGCCTAGCTTGACCCTGACCCCCACAGCCGAGCGCCGGGCATCGCTTTACATGGCGCCTAGCTTGACCCTGACCCCCACAGCCGAGCGCTGGGCATCGCTTTACATGGCGCCTAGCTTGACCCTGACCCCCACAGCCGAGCGCTGGGCATCGCTTTACATGGCGCCTAGCTTGACCCTGACCCCCACAGCCGAGCGCTGGGCATCGCTTTACATGGCGCCTAGCTTGACCCTGACCCCCACAGCCGAGCGCTGGGCATCGCTTTACATGGCGCCTAGCTTGACCCTGACCCCCACAGCCGAGCGCCGGGTATCGCTTTACATGGCGCCTAGCTTGACCCTGACCCCCACAGCCGAGCGCCGGGCATCGCTTTACATGGCGCCTAGCTTGACCCTGACCCCCACAGCCGAGCGCCGGGCATCGCTTTACATGGCGCCTTAGCTTGACCCTGACCCCCACAGCCGAGCGCCGGGTATCGCTTTACATGGCGCCTAGCTTGGCCCTGACCCCCACAGCCGAGCGCCGGGCATCGCTTTACATGGCGCCTAGCTTGACCCTGACCCCCACAGCCGAGCGCCGGGCATCGCTTTACATGGCGCCTAGCTTGACCCTGACCCCCACAGCCGAGCGCCGGGCATCGCTTTACATGGCGCCTAGCTTGACCCTGACCCCCACAGCCGAGCGCCGGGCATCGCTTTACATGGCGCCTAGCTTGACCCTGACCCCCACAGCCGAGCGCCGGGCATCGCTTTACATGGCGCCTTAGCTTGACCCTGACCCCCACAGCCGGGCGCCGGGCATCGCTTTACATGGCGCCTAGCTTGACCCTGACCCCCACAGCCGAGCGCCGGGCATCGCTTTACATGGCGCCTAGCTTGACCCTGACCCCCACAGCCGAGCGCCGGGCATCGCTTTACATGGCGCCTAGCTTGACCCTGACCCCCACAGCCGAGCGCCGGGTATCGCTTTACATGGCGCCTAGCTTGACCCTGACCCCCACAGCCGAGCGCCGGGCATCGCTTTACATGGCGCCTAGCTTGACCCTGACCCCCACAGCCGAGCGCCGGGCATCGCTTTACATGGCGCCTAGCTTGACCCTGACCCCCACAGCCGAGCGCCGGGCATCGCTTTACATGGCGCCTAGCTTGACCCTGACCCCCACAGCCGAGCGCCGGGCATCGCTTTACATGGCGCCTAGCTTGACCCTGACCCCCACAGCCGAGCGCCGGGCATCGCTTTACATGGCGCCTAGCTTGACCCTGACCCCCACAGCCGAGCGCCGGGCATCGCTTTACATGGCGCCTAGCTTGACCCTGACCCCCACAGCCGAGCGCCGGGCATCGCTTTACATGGCGCCTAGCTTGACCCTGACCCCCACAGCCGAGCGCCGGGTATCGCTTTACATGGCGCCTAGCTTGACCCTGACCCCCACAGCCGAGCGCCGGGTATCGCTTTACATGGCGCCTAGCTTGACCCTGACCCCCACAGCCGAGCGCCGGGCATCGCTTTACATGGCGCCTAGCTTGACCCTGACCCCCACAGCCGAGCGCCGGGCATCGCTTTACATGGCGCCTAGCTTGACCCTGACCCCCACAGCCGAGCGCTGGGCATCGCTTTACATGGCGCCTAGCTTGACCCTGACCCCCACAGCCGAGCGCTGGGCATCGCTTTACATGGCGCCTAGCTTGACCCTGACCCCCACAGCCGAGCGCTGGGCATCGCTTTACATGGCGCCTAGCTTGACCCTGACCCCCACAGCCGAGCGCTGGGCATCGCTTTACATGGCGCCTAGCTTGACCCTGACCCCCACAGCCGAGCGCCGGGTATCGCTTTACATGGCGCCTAGCTTGACCCTGACCCCCACAGCCGAGCGCCGGGCATCGCTTTACATGGCGCCTAGCTTGACCCTGACCCCCACAGCCGAGCGCCGGGCATCGCTTTACATGGCGCCTTAGCTTGACCCTGACCCCCACAGCCGAGCGCCGGGTATCGCTTTACATGGCGCCTAGCTTGGCCCTGACCCCCACAGCCGAGCGCCGGGCATCGCTTTACATGGCGCCTAGCTTGACCCTGACCCCCACAGCCGAGCGCCGGGCATCGCTTTACATGGCGCCTAGCTTGACCCTGACCCCCACAGCCGAGCGCCGGGCATCGCTTTACATGGCGCCTAGCTTGACCCTGACCCCCACAGCCGAGCGCCGGGCATCGCTTTACATGGCGCCTAGCTTGACCCTGACCCCCACAGCCGAGCGCCGGGCATCGCTTTACATGGCGCCTAGCTTGACCCTGACCCCCACAGCCGGGCGCCGGGCATCGCTTTACATGGCGCCTAGCTTGACCCTGACCCCCACAGCCGAGCGCCGGGCATCGCTTTACATGGCGCCTAGCTTGACCCTGACCCCCACAGCCGAGCGCCGGGCATCGCTTTACATGGCGCCTAGCTTGACCCTGACCCCCACAGCCGAGCGCCGGGCATCGCTTTACATGGCGCCTAGCTTGACCCTGACCCCCACAGCCGAGCGCCGGGCATCGCTTTACATGGCGCCTAGCTTGACCCTGACCCCCACAGCCGAGCGCCGGGCATCGCTTTACATGGCGCCTAGCTTGACCCTGACCCCCACAGCCGAGCGCCGGGCATCGCTTTACATGGCGCCTAGCTTGACCCTGACCCCCACAGCCGAGCGCCGGGCATCGCTTTACATGGCGCCTAGCTTGACCCTGACCCCCACAGCCGAGCGCCGGGCATCGCTTTACATGGCGCCTAGCTTGACCCTGACCCCCACAGCCGAGCGCCGGGCATCGCTTTACATGGCGCCTAGCTTGACCCTGACCCCCACAGCCGAGCGCCGGGCATCGCTTTACATGGCGCCTAGCTTGACCCTGACCCCCACAGCCGAGCGCCGGGCATCGCTTTACATGGCGCCTAGCTTGACCCTGACCCCCACAGCCGAGCGCTGGGCATCGCTTTACATGGCGCCTAGCTTGACCCTGACCCCCACAGCCGAGCGCTGGGCATCGCTTTACATGGCGCCTAGCTTGACCCTGACCCCCACAGCCGAGCGCCGGGCATCGCTTTACATGGCGCCTAGCTTGACCCTGACCCCCACAGCCGAGCGCCGGGCATCGCTTTACATGGCGCCTAGCTTGACCCTGACCCCCACAGCCGAGCGCCGGGCATCGCTTTACATGGCGCCTAGCTTGACCCTGACCCCCACAGCCGAGCGCTGGGCATCGCTTTACATGGCGCCTAGCTTGACCCTGACCCCCACAGCCGAGCGCTGGGCATCGCTTTACATGGCGCCTAGCTTGACCCTGACCCCCACAGCCGAGCGCCGGGCATCGCTTTACATGGCGCCTAGCTTGACCCTGACCCCCACAGCCGAGCGCTGGGCATCGCTTTACATGGCGCCTAGCTTGACCCTGACCCCCACAGCCGAGCGCCGGGCATCGCTTTACATGGCGCCTAGCTTGACCCTGACCCCCACAGCCGAGCGCTGGGCATCGCTTTACATGGCGCCTAGCTTGACCCTGACCCCCACAGCCGAGCGCTGGGCATCGCTTTACATGGCGCCTAGCTTGACCCTGACCCCCACAGCCGAGCGCTGGGCATCGCTTTACATGGCGCCTAGCTTGACCCTGACCCCCACAGCCGAGCGCCGGGCATCGCTTTACATGGCGCCTAGCTTGACCCTGACCCCCACAGCCGAGCGCCGGGTATCGCTTTACATGGCGCCTAGCTTGACCCTGACCCCCACAGCCGAGCGCCGGGCATCGCTTTACATGGCGCCTTAGCTTGACCCTGACCCCCACAGCCGAGCGCTGGGCATCGCTTTACATGGCGCCTAGCTTGACCCTGACCCCCACAGCCGAGCGCCGGGCATCGCTTTACATGGCGCCTAGCTTGACCCCTGACCCCCACAGCGCCGAGCGCCGGGGCATCGCTTTACATGGCGCCTAGCTTGACCCTGACCCCCACAGCCGAGGCGCCGGGGCATCGCTTTAGCATGGCGCCTAGCTTGACCCTGACCCCCACAGCCGAGCGCCCGGCATCGCTTTACATGGCGCCTACTTCGACCCGGCATCGCTTATGGGCCTCCTGACCCCACAGCCGGAGCGCCTGGGCATTCGCTTTACATGGCCCCTAGCTTGACCCTGACCCCACAGCCGAGCGCCTGGGCATCGCTTTTACATGGCGCCTAGCTTGACCCGTTGACGCCCACAGCCGAGCGCCTGGGCAATCGCGTTACATGGCGCCTAGCTTGACCCTGACCCCCACAGCCGAGCGCCGGGCATCGCTTTACATGGCGCCTAGCTTGACCCTGACCCCCACAGCCGAGCGCCGGGCAATCGCTTTACATGGCGCCTAGCTTGACCCTGACCCACACAGCCGAGCGCCGGGCATCGCTTTACATGGCGCCTAGCTTGACCCTGACCCCCACAGCCGAGCGCCGGGCATCGCTTTACATGCGCCTAGCTTGACCCTGACCCCCACAGCCGAGCGCTGGGCATCGCTTTAACATGGCCTAGCTTGACCCTGACCCCCACTAGCCGTGCGCCGGCATCGCTTGACATGGCGCCCTAGCTTGACCCCTGACCCCCAAAGCAGACGCCGGG
Source organism: Chirona hameri (assembly GCA_036785665.1). Taxonomy (NCBI): domain Eukaryota; kingdom Metazoa; phylum Arthropoda; class Thecostraca; order Balanomorpha; family Balanidae; genus Chirona; species Chirona hameri. The sequence continues at coordinate 47,391 of JAXIVJ010007143.1, forward strand.
CATCGCTTACATGGCCCTAGCTTGACCCTGACCCCCACAGCCGAGCGCCGGGCATCGCTTTACATGGCGCCTAGCTTGACCCTGACCCCCACAGCCGAGCGCTGGGCATCGCTTTACATGGCGCCTAGCTTGACCCTGACCCCCACAGCCGAGCGCTGGGCATCGCTTTACATGGCGCCTAGCTTGACCCTGACCCCCACAGCCGAGCGCTGGGCATCGCTTTACATGGCGCCTAGCTTGACCCTGACCCCCACAGCCGAGCGCCGGGCATCGCTTTACATGGCGCCTAGCTTGACCCTGACCCCCACAGCCGAGCGCTGGGCATCGCTTTACATGGCGCCTAGCTTGACCCTGACCCCCACAGCCGAGCGCCGGGCATCGCTTTACATGGCGCCTAGCTTGACCCTGACCCCCACAGCCGAGCGCCGGGCATCGCTTTACATGGCGCCTAGCTTGACCCTGACCCCCACAGCCGAGCGCCGGGCATCGCTTTACATGGCGCCTAGCTTGACCCTGACCCCCACAGCCGAGCGCCGGGCATCGCTTTACATGGCGCCTAGCTTGACCCTGACCCCCACAGCCGAGCGCCGGGCATCGCTTTACATGGCGCCTAGCTTGACCCTGACCCCCACAGCCGAGCGCCGGGCATCGCTTTACATGGCGCCTAGCTTGACCCTGACCCCCACAGCCGAGCGCTGGGCATCGCTTTACATGGCGCCTAGCTTGACCCTGACCCCCACAGCCGAGCGCTGGGCATCGCTTTACATGGCGCCTAGCTTGACCCTGACCCCCACAGCCGAGCGCCGGGCATCGCTTTACATGGCGCCTAGCTTGACCCTGACCCCCACAGCCGAGCGCCGGGCATCGCTTTACATGGCGCCTTAGCTTGACCCTGACCCCCACAGCCGAGCGCCGGGCATCGCTTTACATGGCGCCTAGCTTGACCCTGACCCCCACAGCCGAGCGCTGGGCATCGCTTTACATGGCGCCTAGCTTGACCCTGACCCCCACAGCCGAGCGCCGGGCATCGCTTTACATGGCGCCTAGCTTGACCCTGACCCCCACAGCCGAGCGCTGGGCATCGCTTTACATGGCGCCTAGCTTGACCCTGACCCCCACAGCCGAGCGCCGGGCATCGCTTTACATGGCGCCTAGCTTGACCCTGACCCCCACAGCCGAGCGCCGGGCATCGCTTTACATGGCGCCTAGCTTGACCCTGACCCCCACAGCCGAGCGCCGGGCATCGCTTTACATGGCGCCTAGCTTGACCCTGACCCCCACAGCCGAGCGCTGGGCATCGCTTTACATGGCGCCTAGCTTGACCCTGACCCCCACAGCCGAGCGCCGGGCATCGCTTTACATGGCGCCTAGCTTGACCCTGACCCCCACAGCCGAGCGCCGGGCATCGCTTTACATGGCGCCTAGCTTGACCCTGACCCCCACAGCCGAGCGCCGGGCATCGCTTTACATGGCGCCTTAGCTTGACCCTGACCCCCACAGCCGAGCGCCGGGCATCGCTTTACATGGCGCCTAGCTTGACCCTGACCCCCCACAGCCGAGCGCTGGACATCGCTTTACATGGCGCCTAGCTTGACCCTGACCCCCACAGCCGAGCGCCGGGCATCGCTTTACATGGCGCCTAGCTTGAGCCTGACCCCCACAGCCGAGCGCCGGGCATCGCTTTACATGGCGCCTAGCTTGACCCTGACCCCCACAGCCGAGCGCCGGGCATCGCTTTACATGGCGCCTAGCTTGATCCTGACCCCCACAGCCGAGCGCCGGGCATCGCTTTACATGGCGCCTAGCTTGACCCTGACCCCCACAGCCGAGCGCCGGGCATCGCTTTACATGGCGCCTAGCTTGACCCTGACCCCCACAGCCGAGCGCCGGGCATCGCTTTACATGGCGCCTAGCTTGACCCTGACCCCCACAGCCGAGCGCCGGGCATCGCTTTACATGGCGCCTAGCTTGACCCTGACCCCCACAGCCGAGCGCCGGGCATCGCTTTACATGGCGCCTAGCTTGACCCTGACCCCCACAGCCGAGCGCCGGGCATCGCTTTACATGGCGCCTAGCTTGACCCTGACCCCCACAGCCGAGCGCTGGGCATCGCTTTACATGGCGCCTAGCTTGACCCTGACCCCCACAGCCGAGCGCTGGGCATCGCTTTACATGGCGCCTAGCTTGACCCTGACCCCCACAGCCGAGCGCTGGGCATCGCTTTACATGGCGCCTAGCTTGACCCTGACCCCCACAGCCGAGCGCTGGGCATCGCTTTACATGGCGCCTAGCTTGACCCTGACCCCCACAGCCGAGCGCCGGGCATCGCTTTACATGGCGCCTAGCTTGACCCTGACCCCCACAGCCGAGCGCTGGGCATCGCTTTACATGGCGCCTAGCTTGACCCTGACCCCCACAGCCGAGCGCTGGGCATCGCTTTACATGGCGCCTAGCTTGACCCTGACCCCCACAGCCGAGCGCTGGGCATCGCTTTACATGGCGCCTAGCTTGACCCTGACCCCCACAGCCGAGCGCCGGGCATCGCTTTACATGGCGCCTAGCTTGACCCTGACCCCCACAGCCGAGCGCCGGGCATCGCTTTACATGGCGCCTAGCTTGACCCTGACCCCCACAGCCGAGCGCCGGGCATCGCTTTACATGGCGCCTAGCTTGACCCTGACCCCCACAGCCGAGCGCCGGGTATCGCTTTACATGGCGCCTAGCTTGACCCTGACCCCCACAGCCGAGCGCCGGGCATCGCTTTACATGGCGCCTAGCTTGACCCTGACCCCCACAGCCGAGCGCCGGGCATCGCTTTACATGGCGCCTAGCTTGACCCTGACCCCCACAGCCGAGCGCCGGGCATCGCTTTACATGGCGCCTAGCTTGACCCTGACCCCCACAGCCGAGCGCTGGGCATCGCTTTACATGGCGCCTAGCTTGACCCTGACCCCCACAGCCGAGCGCCGGGCATCGCTTTACATGGCGCCTAGCTTGACCCTGACCCCCACAGCCGAGCGCCGGGCATCGCTTTACATGGCGCCTAGCTTGACCCTGACCCCCACAGCCGAGCGCCGGGCATCGCTTTACATGGCGCCTAGCTTGACCCTGACCCCCACAGCCGAGCGCCGGGCATCGCTTTACATGGCGCCTAGCTTGACCCTGACCCCCACAGCCGAGCGCCGGGCATCGCTTTACATGGCGCCTAGCTTGACCCTGACCCCCACAGCCGAGCGCCGGGCATCGCTTTACATGGCGCCTAGCTTGAGCCTGACCCCCACAGCCGAGCGCCGGGCATCGCTTTACATGGCGCCTAGCTTGACCCTGACCCCCACAGCCGAGCGCCGGGCATCGCTTTACATGGCGCCTAGCTTGACCCTGACCCCCACAGCCGAGCGCCGGGCATCGCTTTACATGGCGCCTAGCTTGACCCTGACCCCCACAGCCGAGCGCCGGGCATCGCTTTACATGGCGCCTAGCTTGACCCTGACCCCCACAGCCGAGCGCCGGGCATCGCTTTACATGGCGCCTAGCTTGACCCTGACCCCCACAGCCGAGCGCCGGGCATCGCTTTACATGGCGCCTAGCTTGACCCTGACCCCCACAGCCGAGCGCCGGGCATCGCTTTACATGGCGCCTAGCTTGACCCTGACCCCCACAGCCGAGCGCCGGGCATCGCTTTACATGGCGCCTAGCTTGACCCTGACCCCCACAGCCGAGCGCCGGGCATCGCTTTACATGGCGCCTAGCTTGACCCTGACCCCCACAGCCGAGCGCCGGGCATCGCTTTACATGGCGCCTAGCTTGACCCTGACCCCCACAGCCGAGCGCCGGGCATCGCTTTACATGGCGCCTAGCTTGACCCTGACCCCCACAGCCGAGCGCCGGGCATCGCTTTACATGGCGCCTAGCTTGACCCTGACCCCCACAGCCGAGCGCCGGGCATCGCTTTACATGGCGCCTAGCTTGACCCTGACCCCCACAGCCGAGCGCTGGCATCGCTTTACATGGCGCCTAGCTTGACCCTGACCCCCACAGCCGAGCGCCGGGCATCGCTTTACATGGCGCCTAGCTTGAGCCTGACCCCCACAGCCGAGCGCTGGGTATCGCTTTACATGGCGCCTTAGCTTGACCCTGACCCCCACAGCCGAGCGCCGGGCATCGCTTTACATGGCGCCTAGCTTGACCCTGACCCCCACAGCCGAGCGCCGGGCATCGCTTTACATGGCGCCTAGCTTGACCCTGACCCCCACAGCCGAGCGCCGGGCATCGCTTTACATGGCGCCTAGCTTGACCCTGACCCCCACAGCCGAGCGCCGGGCATCGCTTTACATGGCGCCTAGCTTGAGCCTGACCCCCACAGCCGAGCGCCGGGCATCGCTTTACATGGCGCCTAGCTTGACCCTGACCCCCACAGCCGAGCGCCGGGCATCGCTTTACATGGCGCCTAGCTTGACCCTGACCCCCACAGCCGAGCGCCGGGCATCGCTTTACATGGCGCCTAGCTTGACCCTGACCCCCACAGCCGAGCGCCGGGCATCGCTTTACATGGCGCCTAGCTTGAGCCTGACCCCCACAGCCGAGCGCCGGGCATCGCTTTACATGGCGCCTAGCTTGACCCTGACCCCCACAGCCGAGCGCCGGGCATCGCTTTACATGGCGCCTAGCTTGACCCTGACCCCCACAGCCGAGCGCCGGGCATCGCTTTACATGGCGCCTAGCTTGAGCTGTCGCGTTAGACAGCCGACACACCCAGCGCAACCCAACAGGTCCGCGGCGAGACACCCAACAGCGACCAGCGAGACACCCAACAGCGACCAGCGAGACAGCCAACAGTGACCAGCGAGACAGCCTACAGCGACCAGCGAGACAGCCAACAGCGACCAGCGAGACACCCAACAGGTCCGCGGCGAGACACCCAACAGCGACCAGCGAGACACCCAACAGCGACCAGCGAGACAGCCAACAGCGACCAGCGAGACAGCCAACAGCGACCAGCGAGACACCCAACAGCGACCAGCGAGACAGCCTACAGCGACCAGCGAGACAGCCAACAGCGACCAGCGAGACACCCAACAGCGACCAGCGAGACACCCAACAGCGACCAGCGAGACAGCCAACAGCGACCAGCGAGACAGCCAACAGTGACCAGCGAGACAGCCTACAGCGACCAGCGAGACAGCCAACAGCGACCAGCGAGACACCCAACAGGTCCGCGGCGAGACACCCAACAGCGACCAGCGAGACACCCAACAGCGACCAGCGAGACACCCAACAGCGACCAGCGAGACAGCCAACAGCGACCAGCGAGACACCCAACAGCGACCAGCGAGACACCCAACAGCGACCAGCGAGACAGCCTACAGCGACCAGCGAGACAGCCAACAGCGACCAGCGAGACACCCAACAGCGACCAGCGAGACACCCAACAGCGACCAGCGAGACAGCCAACAGCGACCAGCGAGACAGCCAACAGTGACCAGCGAGACAGCCTACAGCGACCAGCGAGACAGCCAACAGCGACCAGCGAGACACCCAACAGGTCCGCGGCGAGACACCCAACAGCGACCAGCGAGACACCCAACAGCGACCAGCGAGACACCCAACAGCGACCAGCGAGACAGCCAACAGCGACCAGCGAGACAGCCTACAGCGACCAGCGAGACAGCCAACAGCGACCAGCGAGACAGCCAACAGCGACCAGCGAGACAGCCAACAGCGACCAGCGAGACACCCAACAGCGACCAGCGAGGACAGCCAACAGCGACCAGCGAGACAGCCAACAGCGACCAGCGAGACAGCGAGACAGCCAACAGCGACCAGCGAGACAGCGAGACAGCGAGACAGCGAGACAGCGAGACAGCCACCAGCGACCAGCGAGACAGCGAGACAGCCAACAGCGACCAGCGAGACAGCTAACAGCGACCAGGCGAGACAGCCAACAGCGACCCAGCGAGACAGCCAACAGCGACCCGCGGAGACAGCCAACAGCGACCAGCGAGACAGCCAACAGCGACCAGCGAGACAGCCAACAGCGAGACACCCAACAGCGACCAGCGAGACACCCAACAGCGACCACGAGACAGCCTACAGCGACCAGCGAGACACCCAACAGCGACAAGCGAGACACCCAACAGCGACCAGCGAGACAGCCTACAGCGACCAGCCAGACAGCCAACAGCGACCAGCGAGACAGCCAACAGCGACCAGCGAGACAGCCAACAGCGACCAGCGAGACAACGTCCGTCACTGTCGCCGTCACACGTGTGACGGCGTATACCCTAATGGGCAGACTACGCGCTACACAACGTGAGGTATTACCAGGCTGGTACAGACCACGGCACCATCATACAATGTTGTATATGATGGTGCACTGTCTAACAGATGAGGGATAATACCAAATACAAATGACGCACTTAGTACTTATGCAGGGCTATCTAGAAGACACCCACCGCCAAAGGCACCATCCACTACCCACCTTTCTGCGCGGCGGTAGATGAGTTGGCGAGCGTCTTCATCTTTTCGGCGGCGGACCGAGCAGCGGCCGCTCCGCCAGCCGCCGGTCCCAGTGGAGCCGGTACTTGTCGTACATCTGTACAAACCGAGCCAGCTCCTGCATCTGCTTGTTGCGCAGCTGCGTCTGCCCGAGAGGGTGAAGGGATGGTGAAGAACATGGTGAAGAACATGGTGAAGAAACATGGTGCGGTGGAGGACACGTGGTGATGGCAAATGTGCTGGTAAGACGCCCTGCACTGAGCCACTGTTCGGACGGGACGGTAAAGGGTAGGTTAGCGCTTGCTGGTCACGGAGAAAGGAGGAGACAGCAATGCAACATGCGATAGAAAGTGGCACAAACATACTCTTCCAACTACCACAAATAAATATAGTTCTCCGGTTGAGCTAATTTCTTAGGTCACCACGAATGCTCTTCCCCCTACGAACACCCCACTGTGCCTCCAGGGACGTGCCCCAGGACGTGTGACATACCCACGTTATAACATACCCTAAGGTGGGCAGACACAAGTACGCCAACCCGAATGACGCCCCCAGCTGGTGCTGCTCACCTCTGCCAGCTTGGTGTCGTGTCGCTCGTCCATCTTGCTCTGCGAGTCGAGCTTGTTACAGCGGAAGTAGCCACCCGTGGCCGAGCTGTGCTTCTTCCAGCCCTCCAGGCACATCCAGCAGAAGTCGTGCTTACACTGCCGGCACGCCGCAGTCGTCTCACAAGGTTTGTCCGATCAAAACGGCATGTTCTGTTTTGGGTACTGATAGTGAGAAAGAAGGATATCTGTAACACACTCCATGCTCGTCTTTTTCAAAGGAATGGTATGTTTCAAGGATCGTTACTAGTGCCCTTTGCCTCATTGACGTCAATGCAGTAACGTCTGGCGGATATTTGTCTCACATAAGCGGAGTTCTTTTACATTATCTTGCAAAGAACACGCCCAAAAACAATACATGAGACATCTGTTGAAGTAACAAGAAATCCGGCTCTGGGAACCTCGTGGTCGATGCCTTCCAAACCATCTTCCCACAAACATTCCAAACCTAACTATCGCCCTCCCCCATCCCGAGTAGCGTCTGCCCCCCCCCCCCCCCTCTATCACCCCCTCCACCGACCTTCGAGCAGCGCATGTGGTTGCATCCCTCGTTCTATCTGTATGGGACTGCGGCAGTTCGGGCAGGGTTTGGAGTTTGTGACCAGCCACAGGCTGTTGGCGGCCGCCCTCCGTCTCTGCCCAGGTGGAGCGCAGCTGATCCGGCCGCACCTCCGCCACCTTCCGCTGCCACTCGGCCCAGCGGTCACAGTCGACAGGAGGGTGCGGCTCGCCCAGACACTCCCTGAGGCGCCGAGCACGGTACAGGTGGGGGTTACACGGGGTAGCAGCGCGGGGTTACACAGGTGGGGGTTACACGGGGGTAGCAGGCGCGGGGGTTACACAGGTGGGGGTTACACGGGGTAGCAGCGCGGGGTTACACAGGTGGGGTTTACACGGGGTAGCAGCGCGGGGGGTTACACAGGTGGGGTTACACGGGGTAGCAGCGCGGGGGGTTACACAGGTGGGGGTTACACGGGGTAGCAGCGCGGGGGGTTACACAGGTGGGGGTTACACGGGGTAGCAGCGCGGGGGTTACACAGGTGGGGTTACACGGGGTAGCAGCGCGGGGGGGTTACACAGGTGGGGTTACACGGGGTAGCAGCGCGGGGGGGGGGTTACACAGGTGGGGGTTACACGGGGTATACTTTCTAGGGTATAGTCACAACGGGTAGCGGGCGTCATCTGAGACGGAGTAGTAGCGCAGGCACCCCGATCCCGAGTAACATGGCCAGTATGCCGGGTCATTCGATAAGGGTTTTCCGAGCATGCACAGATTAATAGTGAAATTATTATGCGCTATATCATTATCAAATTACATGATTTTTTTAAAAAAATTTAATGAAATTTGGAGGTGCCAACCGGCCTCTTTTTGGGGACACTTTTGCGATTTTTCGTCAATATCGTACATTTGGGCATTTTTTCTTTTTTTTTTGTAATATAATTTACGAATTCTCTGTATGCTGTTTGACAACCGTAGTGATTGTCATGAAGTTATCATGGACAATAAAGCTGTTTCTCTGCATTTCCTGTGAGGATTTTATGGCACCCGCTCACAGCGCCATCTATTGAGCGACTTGCAATGTATGCACTAGGTGCAGTTCTCCGGCTGCGAGGTCTGCAGAGGAGCTCCACAAGCCCTGAAATCAGTCGCGGCGGATAATGGGGGGGGGGGGGGGGGCAGGGGAACTGCCCACCACTCAATAAGTTTTTTGGGGGGGGACGTGATTTCCCCCATATAAATTTGTAAATTTGTTGATAATTTTTCAAGAAGTTGGTTCTATTCTTCTTTGACCGAAAAATTAACACGAGTGCCCAGAGGTGCCCCAGCCAGCCTGAGGGGCCCCTCTAAGGCCGACAGAATGCCCTCAGTCGGCTAAAGGGACTCTCAGAAGGCCTGAAACTTCACATGGGCTGTCCGACGTTTTTATTGCGACCATTTAGAGGCCCTGCAAAATATAGTGACCTAATCCGAGGGGATGCCATTTCTCCCTCCCCATCCAAAAATACCTTCCGCCGCCACTGACTGAAATGGAATACCAGCAGATTAACTCCATGGAAAATGGATTTAAAGTGGGTGGGGAGGAGTGCGTGCCACACAAATTTGACTGCATGACCTTGATCAGCACATCGAGACAGAACAGGTACCTGTCCGATCTCCAGACGTGAAGCCCGGTGCCTGCCCTGTCTCCAGACGTGAGGCCCGGTGCCTGTCCTGTCCCCAGACGTGAGGCCCGATACCTGTCCTATCTCAGACGTGAGGTCTGGTACCTCCCCTGCCTACGAGCCTGGTACCTGTCCTGTCTCCAGACGTTAGGTCCGGTACCTGCCCTGTCTCCATACGTGAGGCCCGGTACCTGTCCTGTCTCCAGACGTGAGGTCTGGTACCTGCCCTGCCTACGGACCCGGTGCCTCTCCTGCCTCCAGACGTTAGGCCCGATACCTGTCCTATCTCCAGACGTAAGTCCGGTACCTGCCCTGTCTCCAGACGTGAGGCCCCGTAACTGTCCTGTCTCCAGGCGTGAGCCCCGGTGCCTGTCATGTCTCCAGGACGTTAGGTCCGATACCTGTCCTGCCTCCAGACGGGAGGCCCGGTGCCTGTCCTGTCTCCAGACGAGAGGTCCGGTACCTGTCCTGCCTCAGACGAGAGGCCCGGTACCTGCCCTGCCTCCAGGCCCGGCAGCTGCCCTGTCTCCAAACGTGAGGCCCGGTACCTGTCCTGCTTCCAGGTCCGGCAGCTCTTCTGTCTTCAGACGTGAGGCCCGGTACCTGTCCTGTATCTAGACGTGAGGCCTTTCCTGTCTCCAGACGTAAGGGTCGGTACATGTCCTGCCTCCAGACGAGAGGTCTGGTACCTGTCCTATCTCCCGGCCCGGTACCTGTCCTGTCTCCAGATCCAGTTCCACTGAGCAAGGGCGCCGCAAACCTCCGAAAGTTGGGGGGGGGGGGGGGGGGGCGAAGGCATTCTGAAGTCGATTCTTTCCATGTAACGCCCATAGTCGTAATGTTAAAATCCGAAAATGTGGGGGGGGGGGGGGGGGGGGTGCGCTGGGGGCCCGCTGGCTGCCCCCTGCCCCCCCCCCCCCGTTCCTGCGTCCTTGCCACTGAGTTAACCTGTTGGTATTGCATTTAATCGCGTGTGGGCCCCTCTGCAGGCCTCCGAAGCCGGAAAACTGCATCTAGTACATATACTGCAATTCCGCTCAATAGATGGCGCTGCGAGCGTGTGCATTAAAATCCTTACGGGAAATGCGGAGAAACAGCTTCAATGTATATGACAACTTTATGAAAATCACTAAGGTTGTCAACCAGCATACAGATAATTCGAAAATGATATTTAAAAAAGCTGAAAAAATTATTCATGCCCAAAATGTACAATAATGCGAAACAATGGCAAAAGTGTCCCTAAAAAGAGGCCGGTTGGCACCTCCAAATTTAATCAAAAAATTAATATAAGCTTGTAATGACATAGCGCATGATAATTTCACTACTAATTTCACTACTAATCTGAAAAATGTGTTTTGCATGACCCGGCCTAATGGCCAGTGACCCCCCCCCCCCCTTCATTATCCTCCTGGCAGCAGCCCCGGCCCTCGACCACAGGTCGGTCACTCGACTCCCGGCCCTCGACCACAGGTCGGTCACTTCGACTCCCGGCACTCGACCACAGGTCAGTCCGGCGACTCCCGGCCCTCAACCCTCTACTTCAGTCTCGCCGACAGCGTCTCGTCTCACCAGCAGAAGAAGTGTCCGACGCCGCAGTCGACTGCATGGCTGACGGGCAGGCGGCGGCCGGCCGGGTCCCAGCTGCGGCCGCGGCCGGGTCCGAGTGCGCTCCGCCTCCGGGAAGGAGACGGCCCGGCCGCAGCGGCCGCCGGGCACCACTGGATCGTGCGGTTCGTCTCCACAAACGCCTCTGTCGAGATAGGTAAGTCAATGCCGCACACGGGTATACATGGGCACATACTCATTTCGGGAGTATACACATTGCACACAGGGCCGCCGGGGCGGGCAAAACAGAAATTGAGTTTGAAAGTGGCCAGTCTGCGTGAAAAGACGGCGTTGACGGGTGAAACCGCAGCAATTAATGCAGGACTCTCCTGCACAGTGACGAAACATTACCGCCATTTTCTTCGTAAATAGTCATTTCACAAATTGTCGCGTTTCAAGAGTTTTAGACGTTTCACATCCCTGACTTCGTGTCGAACCACCCCACCCCACGCATTGGTCCTCCCCTCTCTCCCCCCTCCCCACCCCGTCCATCCCATCCCCTCCCCTCCCCTCCCCTCCCCTCCCCTCCCCACCCCCTCCCCTCCCCTCCCTCCCCCTCCCCTCCCCTCCCCTCCCTTCCCCTCCCCTCCCCTCCCCTCCCCTCCCCTCCCTCCTTTCCCCACCCCGTTTCCCTCCCTCCCCACCCCGTCCCCCTCCCTCTCGCCTCACCTTGATATCAAACTGCAGATAGCGACTGGCCATCTCCGACTGACCAGCTTCTCTATGAGCTCGAGCGGCACCAGGAAGCTGCAACCCGTGCGCCGGACAGAGGATGTGGTGGGCGTCCCCGCCGCGGATGCGCACGCCCAGGTTACGACTCCCAGCAGTGCGCGCAGAACCGGTGTTGACACGCCGTGCTCGCCTGGGTTTTACTGGGGCGAGTACTCGTCACAGCAGATGTCGCACTGATGGCGAGACGGCCGGCGGGCGGGCAGGGCAGGGCCGCAGGTGTGAGATGGGGTAAAGCAACAGTGGTACGCAATTACGGCAATCTTGGAATTCGTGTGTCAAAAAAGGACTATGCTATATGCAATCCTCGAAAACTTTGGATACAGAAGTAGTAAATAAACAAGATGCATTTAGTGCATTTAATGCATTTTAATCATTGCTATTGTCTTGAAATAACGTGTTCAATACATGACGTGAAATAAAAACAGCACCATGGTGATCGTTAATTCTCACTCTTTACTACTGCGGTTTGAGGTGTATTGGATGGCTGACTGGCATTAGTTGCGTCATGACTGTCATGTTGACATATCACATACATAACATCAGCTTCGCAAATATGCGCGCTCTCGGTAAATAGCCAGGATAAACGCACGGACAAACATTAACATAGCTGAGGCGCCAGCAAATATTCGCGTAATAAAACAAATCAGTCGTGATTAAATCCTTCCGACACTCCAGCACTGTCCCTATTTATACCGGCCAGCTGCACCGATGATCAGATTTCCTTCAGCAGTGCCGTATCACGAGTCCATGACCTCACCGTTGACCTCAGTATGACCTCACCGTGACCTCACCGTGACCTCACCGTGACCTCACCGTGACCTCAGTATGACCTCACTGTGACCTCACCGTGACCTCACCGTGACCTCACCGTGACCTCAGTATGACCTAACTGTGACCTCACCGTGACCTCACCGTGACCTCAGTATGACCTCACTGTGACCTCACCGTGACCTCACCGTGGCCCTCACCGTGACCTCACCGTGAACTCAGTATGACCTCAGTATGACCTCAGTATGACCTCAGTATGCCCTACTCACCATGATCAGTCCGCTGTCCCTGCTGGTCGGAGCAGATGAGTTTCTGGTCGAGCGGTGACACCACCGATCCACTAACGAGTGAGGCCGGGGCCTGCACCCCAGCCGACTCGCAGCACTCGAGTGGACTGCTGATCCAGCGCTCCAGCAGCTGTGTCTTGGACCAGTCTGTGACGTCACGCACACACACACACACACGGACATGTTAGGGGACATGACAGTGAGTGACAGAGCACCAGTTAGGCACTGACTGGTTCAGATCGAAGCGAACATTAGGATATACTAGATGCAAACGTTCATAGTCGGACTTTGGGGACAATTCCTTTAAGACATTTCGCAGAAGGTCAAATTGTCATTTTTAGGACCGGCAGAGGACCCTGTCGAATGTAACCATATCACTCCGTCGAGACCCGCAGTTGGCATCTATTTCCCTTGATCTAATACCATTTTGGATCTTTGAAGTGAATGAGCCACATCTGAAGCCCATTCATCACACCATTCAAACTTAGAACCAGACACCACTCCGTGGTGAACCAGTGCCCCGCCCACACTGTACCGTAACCGTACCGTAACCGTAACCCTGCACCGTAACCGTAACCCTGCACCGTAACCGTACCGTAACCGTACCGTAACCGTAACACTGCACCGTAACCGTACCCCTGCACGGTAACCGTACCGTAACCGTAACACTGCACCGTAGCCGTACCCCTGCACGGTAACCGTACCGTAACCGTAACACTGCACCGTAACCGTAACACTGCACGGTAACCGTACCGTAACCGTAACACTGCACCGTAACCGTACCCCTGCACGGTAACCGTACCGTAACCGTAACACTGCACCGTACCGTAACACTGCACGGTAACCGTACCGTAACCGTAACACTGCACCGTAACCGTACCCCTGCACGGTAACCGTACCGTAACCGTAACACTGCACCGTAACCGTAACACTGCACCGTAACCGTACCGTAACCGTAACACTGCACCGTAACCGTACCCCTGCACGGTAACCGTACCGTAACCGTAAAACTGCACCGTAACCATAACACTGCACGGTAACCGTACCGTTGTCCCTGAGCAGAGCATCGGGCGATGAAGAGTGGCACGTGCAGCATGTCGGCGGCCTCCACCAGCAGCTGATCCTTGGCCTCCTGCAGATCCTGGGCGCGCAGACCCGAGTACAGCTCGTCGGCGTGCGGCGGCCCGAGTCCGGCCGCCGGCGACTCCAGCAGACCGTCCGCCTCGTTAATACTGTCACTCGGGTCCGCCTGGTGGGGGAGAGGGGGTCACTCGGGGTCCGCCTGGAGGGGGAGAGGGGGTCACTCGGGTCCGCCTGGCGGGGAGAGGAGGGGGGTCACTCGGGCTCGCCTTGGAGGGGGAGAGGGGGTCACTCGGGCTCGTCTGTAGGGGAAGAGTAGCAGCGCGTGTTACTCGGGTCCGCCTGGCGGGGGAGAGGGGGTCACTCGGGCTCGCCTGGCGGGGGAGAGGGGGTCACTCGGGCTCGCCTGGAGGGGAGAGTAGCAGCGCGTGTTACTCGGGTCCGCCTGGCGGGGAGAGAGGGGGGGGGGAGCACAAGAGAAATGTCGCATCACTCGAGTCCGCTTGAGGATGCTCGTCAAGAGAGCAATATTGTCACTCAGCCACTCAGGCTCAACAATGGTCGATTTACCAGCTGATTGTTTTTATCAGGAGGATGCGGTCCTATCGTGGAGTCAACCCGTCGGATCTGAACGGTCGGTGTTCGCTGCCGCTCGGTACTTGAGCTAAGATGCAAGTTTGGTGCAGACACTAGGTAAGGTATGTCTGGACTCCAGACGGCTCTAGGAATAATTATATTTCCATACACGTTATAAAGGCTCATTGTTGCAGTTTTTGGAAGTCCGAAATATTCGTGGATAATATAATACCAATCCATTGTGGAAACGTGTTGTGCTGCCACAGCTGTTTTCATGGTGTCGTTGCACCTAGACACACAAGCGGCGAACTCTGCATGAAAGCTCGGCTTGCCGAAATGGCTCTGATTTCAGAAATCCATTCAATCACATTTTTGGGCGGAGTGCATTAAACAAACTGCTGAGTTAGGTAATCGTTATTTTCCCGTTTTTATGCGACATCCACATTCCGCAGTCATCACTGACACTGACACGCGACCGTCAACCTCCATATGTTGAAGTGCTTCTGGCGAGGTCGAAGCCGATTCAGGAAAACTGTCCGAGGACTAGCTGCCAGTGAAACACGAGTGGACCAATTACGCCTGTATTAAGCCACATTGTACAATGTACACTATGTACAGAGTGATTTCGATTCCCAGTGTTTGGCACTAGGCGCACTCACATCTCCACATTGCACCGT